>JAJGOT010000035.1:1977500-1990000 GCA_022457155.1 Cladopsammia gracilis
TCTCTTGAATTTCATCGAAGAAAGCTTGAACTCGATGAGCTATAATTAAATGGTACGCGTTTTGCTTTTAAACGTAAACTAATAGAGATTTCAATAAATTTTTTCGAAAGAAGATTGTGTTGTCCATTTTTATGTGTTTGTTCATTCATTAGATAGATTTAAAAGCGATTTTATATAAACAAAACAAGACTGATTTTATAGAACAGTTCTATCTTCACTCGCATCGCCTTATGCAAATATGTTTGTGTATTTTTGCAATTTTTGATTTTCAAATCAGTTTCTCGAGCAATTTTTGACAAACAAAAACTGTATTTTATTCGGAAAGTAGTGGTACTAGTTATTCTACACAGAGAAAAGTTGTTTTTGTGAACTTTTGTACGGTCTATAAAAATGTACTGTGCAGACGGTCGCGTAATACTGTTTTTGAGAATTGCTAAAATTGAAAATAACCCGTTCGTCAATCTTAATTCTTGTGCTTCCAACCTTTCACCTTAGTTAAGCTTGTTCAAAGTGCGACGCTGTTAGGCTTGGGCTATCTATATATATTAGAACTATGCCCGTCATTTTTCATGGTCATGGCTAGCGGAATGTTTCGCGGGCGCGCGTGTGCCCTCCGCCGTCGCTCCGTCGCGCAGGACTAGCTCGCGGGCGCGTATGACGTCGCAAAACATGCGCGTACGACGTCATGTTGAAACCAAAGCGAGGCTTTGTTTTTGGCGCGGTTACACGGCCGAATGTCACGTCAGCTAGTAAAACCCTTTGATGTTTTGCTGTGAATTTACTAAGCGGAGAAAACCGTTTAAATTAAAGGCGTTATTTCCCTGAATATTTCGCGGTTTGCTACTCAAGACAAGGACACTAATTAAGGGATACTCAGAAGCCGCTTTAGTGGAAAAAGACGAGCTTTCAGGGATAAAATCTTGCTTCGAGGAACTTCGTGTATTACGTTTTTATCAATGCGGGAGATGTTTGTTTTCTACGGATTTCAGAACCAGAAGCGGAGATTTGAATTTCCAAGCAAGCGAGGGACTTAAAGGTAAAACAGATTACAGTTTTCGATGGGAATTTATGTCGATATCAATCTGTGAGTGACTTTTTATTGGTGTTATTGTTAGTTTTGGAGAATTGATTTTAAAACGTGCTTAAATTCAGTTGTATCGATCTCTTGAATTTCATCGAAGAAAGCTTGAACTCGATGAGCTATAATTAAATGGTACGCGTTTTGCTTTTAAACGTAAACTAATGGAGATTTGAATAATTTTTTTCGAAAGAAGATTGTGTTGTCCATTTTTATGTGTTTGTTCATTCATTAGATAGTTTGAAAAGCGATTTTATGTAAACAAAACAAGACTTTGATTTTATAGTACAGTTCTATCTTCACTCGCATCGCCTTATGCAAATGTTTATGTATTTTAGCAATTTTTGATTTTCAAATCAGTTTCTCGGGCAATTTTTGACAAACAAAAACTGTATTTTATTCGGAAACTAGTGGTACTAGTTATTCTAGACAGAGAAAAGTTGTTTTTGTGAACTTTTGTACGGTCTATAAAAATGTACTTTGCAGACGGTCGCGTAATACTGTTTTTGAGAATTGCTAAAATTGAAAATAACCCATTCGTCAATCTTAATTCTTGTGCTTCCAGCCTTTCATCTTAGTTAAGTTTCACCTTAGTTAAGCTTGTTCAAAGTGCGACGCTGTTAGGCTTGGGCTATCTATATATATATTAGTTTATAAATTTCATTTTATTGTAATAACAATTAAAAATTTAAAATCAAAATATAATAATAAAATGAGTTTAATTAAGTGGAAAGAACTTGCAAAACAAAAAACTAAGTTGGGGAATAAAATTAATTTTGTTCATGATACATTAACAAAGAAAAAAATTGGGTGAAGAAACAAGTCAATTGGCTTATGAAAAAAATGTTTAAACCAATAACATCAAAATTAGATGTTAGTAATTTAACACCAATAACATCAAAAGTACAAAGGAAAAAGCAAAGTGCTAAAGATATTGATTATTATCCAGAAGTAGATCCATATGAAGAGATGGATATAGAAGGTTTAATTGATGATTTTGGTGAAGAGGTTTTTCCTGAACAAGAGAAACAGATACCTGAAGATTCTCCACCGGCATATTCACCAGGTAAATATATGAAATTAAAACAACAAAGAGCTCTGGAAGAAAAAGAAATATTTGAAAAATACGGTTTACCTATTATTGAAGCTACCGAAGAAACAGTAGAAGAATCACTTGAAGCATATGATAGCGCGGTAAAAGAATTAGGAAAAGAAAAAAGAAAATTAACAAATTTAATGAATAAAGCGGTAGATTCTTCAGAAAAGGAAAATCTTAAAGAACAAAGAGAGCGACTACAAAGAGAAAGTTCCGTAATTACAGTGAGAAGAGATAAATTAAAAAAGACCGGTAAAGGGCTTGGGAGAAAAAGAGGTGGAAACCTAACATTTTTCACCAATCCTAAAGAACTTGTCAAAAAACTTGAACTAATTACAGGTGAAATTTTAGCCGGCAATACAAATATTGAAATGCGTAATACCGGAGTTGCAATTTTAGACGTACTTTTGAAGTCATCGCTAATCAATAAAAGCCAGGCTGAACAGATTTATAAGAAATATTTTAAATATTAAAAAAATATCACTAAAAAAAATGGGTAGAGAAATAGTATTATCATCATATTCTGTTAAAACAGAAGCCAACAACAAACCTGAAGATTTCACAACAAATTTTACTGAAGCAATTGTTTTGGACTCAAATGCGCAATATGCTATCGGTCTTAACAGAATTATCAATATGAGCTTTACATGGTTCAATATTAATGCTAAATACAATAATCAGCTAATCAGATACAGCTCTGATGGTGGAAAAACTTTTTCTGATATTACTTTTCCAGGCGGTGTTTGGGATTATGAAGATATTAATCAACATGTTCAAAAAGAAACTGCTATAAAACAATCTGGAAAAGACGATGAGTTTCCAATCAATATTGTTTTTAATACCACAACTTTTAGAGTAACAATAACGCTGAAAGAAAATTATCAACTCGATCTAACTCAAAGTAACTTTAGCGATCTCATCGGTTTTGACAAAACAGTTCTGAAGGAAGAGATAAGCGTTGGCCCCAGAGTTTCAAATTTGAGTCAAGATACAGATATTTTGAACGTTCATTGTGATCTGACAAATAAATCGCTTGTTGATGGTGAAGCTACTGATATCATTTATTCCTTTTCAACATCTGTTCTGCGACCATCTTATAGTTTTACTCTTGAACCAAAGAGAGTAACATATAACCCTGTGAATAAAAGCACAATAGACAGTATCCGAATCCATATCACGGATGGAAAAAGAAGAAAGGTCAACCTAAATGGAGCCGATACAGCATTCTCATTAATTTTAAAAAGAATAATGTAAATGTAATCATAAAATGAAAACTTATGAATTTACTCGTTATTATAACCCGAAGATGGGTAAACATGTTTACAAACACAAAGGAACAGGCGTCATTGTTGATAATATTTTTAAACCGTTAAGAAGTGTTATGTCAACTGTTTTCAAAAAATTCGCGTTGGAAGCAGGAATTTCTCATGCTGGCGAAAAACTAGGTAAAAAAGCAGTTGAAAAATCTGGTGATTTGATAATGAAAAAACTAGGTAAAATGAGAATATCTCCTAAAACAAAACAACCTTCCATCGGTAGACCGTTACCAAAACAAGAAGAAGATACTAATGCGATATTAAACAGATTAATATCTGGTAGGGGTATAAAAATAAAATAATAAAATCTATAATAAAAACAAATGGCTTTTCGAGCGAGTGAAAATTTACGAAAAAGACAATTAGTAAGATTTCAACTGGATAGTGTGATTAGAGCTCCAGCCAATGGAGAACAACAAGATAAAGGTGGTTATATATTCACAATTAATGACAGATCGGAGTTTTAGACTGGTATAATGCTTATTTTGAAGTACAATTTCAGTTACAAAAATTAGCAGACGGTGCCGGTTATGCGGCAACTGATAGAATAACAGTTCTTAACGGTGCTCATTCATTAATTAAGCACATGACGATTAGATCTTCAGCTAAAATAGTTTATGATACTGATAATCTGCATAAAGTTACTTTTGTTAAAAATTTGTTGGAATACTCTGATGACTTCAACAGATCAACAGCAAAAAACAGTTTCTGGTATTTGGATACTGATGCAACAACCGCTAATACTAATGCAGGATTTGAAGCTACGCGGATACAAACACAAACGGTTCGCAACGATGGTACTGGTGGCGCTCAAAACATTAATACGATTATACCTCTATATCGTTTTTCCTTTTTCGAAGAGTTGGAAGATAAGATGCTTGTACCTATGCAGCTACAATTCGAGATTGAGCTTCAAAGCGATAAAGAGCTAATTCATATGGCTAACGGTATTGACGGATGAGGGAAGAGTTGTTGTGAATAGGTTTTTGCTTTGGGTTCCCAGAATAACACCTAAAGATTCAATTATGACAAAATTTGTCAGCTCTTTTTTGAAAGAAAAACAATGGAACTATTTAAGGGAGAAGTATGCAAAATCACCTCCTACACAATCATCAGGATTTTTTCAAATAAGCGCTAGTATTGATAATGTTCAGCATGTTTTCGTTTATCTGAAAAGAACCGCTCCACCCAATAATGATAATGCAGAAGATAACCCTTATCTTATGGACACGTTCAAATTAAATGCAGCGGATAATGCCTCATCCTTGTCAACTTGCAAATTAGAGTATGGAAATGGGGTTTATTTCCCGGGAACAGATTATGATGCTAAAAGTAAAATAAGAATATTAAATGATGTAGCGTCTTACGCAATGAGGAAAACTGATGTAAACAGTGGGACACAGCTGAATTTCGCCAATTACAGCTCTCTCTACGGATTGATTTATTTCGATCTGACTTGTCAAGATGAAAAAATAACAAGAGATCCCAAACAGGTGATATTCAGATATAAATTGAGTGCAGATGCAGCTGCAAACTTTAACGTACATGCGTTAGTTTTGTATGATCAGCTGGTAAAAGTAGATAAAATTGGAAATGAGCTGGTCATCGCGTAAATTCAATTTAAACAAAAAATTTTGTATTTACAATACTAAATACAAAATGACAACATACCATCCTTACAAAGTAAGTTTATCAAAAGGTCAGAAAAACTTGCAAGAGCATATAAAACAAGCAGCCCTATTACAATTAGATTAAGTAAAAATCAAACAAGCGGTAGCGATGAGCTACTGCTAACATCTACACAGATCAATAGAATAGGCAAAGCGATTTCGCTTGGAAATGGGGTAGAGATAAAAATATCAAAAACACAGATTAGAAGAGAGAAGGCGGAAGTCTGTGGAGCGCAATTATACCGTTAGCGAAAACGCTAGCACCGACTATAGCTAAAACACTTGGATTATCGGCGATTGCCGGTTTAGCGAGCGAAGGAGCAAGTCAAATTGTTAAAAAGATAAGCGGTAAAGGTCAAACCGGTGGTTTCATCATCCCGACAGAAAAAAATTCAAAAACTGATTGATTATAAACATTTGCTGACAAATAAACAGAAACAACAAATTCTGAGCGCTCTTCAATCGGGAGGTCGATTAGTGATAAAGCCAACAAAAACACAATCTGGAGGAGCGTTGGGGGCAATATTAGCCAGTATCGGTATTCCGCTGGCTATTGAAGCGTTTAAAAATTTGACCGGTAACGGAGCACCCAGAATGGGTAGACCTAATGAAGGAAAAGGTGCACCTAGATTAGGTATGTATGATCCTCCTCCTCCATTCTTTAGCCAGTGGGGAAAAAATACTGTTGGAATGGGAACTAAAAAAAGGGAAAAGGGTTACTTTTAGGACCAAACAGCCCATTCAACAGCATACCGTTAGTAGGGGCAATATTGTAAAACCCAAATTCATAAACAAACCGCTAAGTAATATTGATCTATTGAATTGGATTACATACCTTAGAATTCCAAATTTCAAAGGGATATATTCAAGGGATGAAGTTATGCCTAAAAATCATAGTCCATGCATTATTAATCTCGATTCGCTTGAAAATGCTGGAACTCATTGGGTTTGTTGCGCTCCATCTCACGATAATACGCATGTGTGGTATTTCGATAGTTTTGGCATGGGTTATCCCGAAGAATTTACAAGCGCTGGAAAACAAATAATTTACAACACAAGTCAGTATCAAAACATAAAAAGCGTCCTTTGCGGTTATTATTGTCTTTATTTCCTTCATCAATGGTCACTCAAGAAAGATTTTTATGATATATTAAAACCGCTTAGCTTAACAGATACTATGTTCAATGAAAAGTTCATAAAAAAATATTTTGTGTAAGCGTGTTTAAAATTAAAAGTTTTATTATACAAATCGTATAATAAAATGGAACCGCTAACGTTTTGTGTTAAGGAAAAAATAAAAACCGGTTGTACTGAACCATCCGGTTATATGACAGCCGAAAATGGCAGGCCTATGTTTTGGTGCACTTGCGCTAATTGCGGTATAAAGAAAACCAGCTTCGTAAAGAGTTCGGGAAACTAGTTCAGCCCGCCTCGGGGGCGGGCTTTGGCGAGATGGCTATGGAAGGTCTGACTATGCATGCGTTGCCTTGGTTAGCGAAAAAGACTGTTGAAATGGGCCGTTATGGGACAAGTGAGCTGCTGAGAAATAAAAATATGCAAACCAAGGCGTTGGATTTCGCTCTTGACAAAGCAAAACCGTTGCTTGAAAAGACAACTTCCGATATGATGGATCAGCTAAGTACTAAGATTAGACCCGATAAAAAATATAAAACGGATAGAAAGGATCTCGATGGGAGCGGAATTGATGTTCATAAGCTGATCGGTAAGTTCCCGAAACCGAAAAAAGGTTTCACCCTTCCAGGTCATAACTATACAGGGCCGTATAACCCGCTAGACGAACAGCTTAGTTTCGATCCGGAAACAGGTAAAATACTAGAGATCTACGATCAACCGACGGGTAAAACGGATGCCGTAGCGATGCAGCATGACGTCGATTATTCCGTGTGCGTGAATAAACCGGACCCGCGTAAATGTAAAAATGAAGCGGATAGAAAAATGGTGAAAGCTTTGGATAGTGTGGCTTATAGTGATCGACAATGGGGTCACTGGTTAGCTAGAAATACTATCAACGCAAAACAAAAACTTGGACTGGGAAACGGATAAAGCCGCCGAGTAGATGGAATGAAAAACTTGCAGATGAGCTGCATAAACCCATAAGACGAAAGTTTACTCGGCGGCGTGTTATTGTAAACGGTATTGATGAAATATGGTGCTCCGACCTTGTTGAGATGCAGAAATTTAGAAGGTGGAATAAAGGATATCGATATCTTCTCATGGTGTTAGATGTTTTCAGTAAATACGGTTGGATTGTACCGTTGAAGAATAAAAAAGGAAAGAGTGTCGCAGAAGCGTTCAAATCGCTATTCAAGGAAGGAAGAAAACCGAAAATGATTTGGGTGGATAAGGGTAAAGAGTATTACAATAAGAATATGAAAGAACTGTTGAACAAAAATAAGATAGTTAATGTACTCGACTGAAAATGAAGAAAAGTCATCCGTTTGTGAAAGATGGAACCGTACGATAAAAAACAAAATGTGGAAGCAATTTACCGTCCAAAACAATACCGAGTATCTTGATGCGTTACCGAGGCTGGTGGCTGAATACAATAATACGAAGCACCGAAGCATCGGTACTGACGCCTGTGCAAGCATCGAAGAAAAAGAACAAAGGTGCTGTTTATTTAAAACTTTATGGTAAGGTGAAACGCATACACCCTCGGTGGCCAAAATTTCAAGTTGGGGATAAAGTTCGAATATCAAAATACAAACGTCCTGTTTTCGATAAAGGTTACACACCAAATTGGACTGAAGAGATTTTTGTCGTTGATGCGATTAAATACACTAACCCTATGACTTATAAACTGAAAGATTTGAGTGGTGAGGAGATAACGGGTTCTTTTTACGAACTAGAGCTGCAGAAGGCTGTTCAAGACGTTTACCGTATTGAGAAAACGATACGACGAGACGCTCGAAAAGGTAAAGCGCTAGTGAAGTGGAGCGGTTACCCAGAAAAATTCAACTCTTGGGTAGATCTGAAAGAACTGAAAGATCTGCGGTGAAAAATGAATTTAAAAAAAATATTTCTTATATATAAGATCAAGCAATGGCAACATATATGACTCTTCAAGAATTGAGAAAAATGGCTGCTGGAAAGAAAATCAAATACTACATCAAACTATCCAAACTTGAGTTGGTGAAAGCGTTAAATCTCGACGAAACACTCGTATGTAAACCGTCAAAAGCAAAGGAAGTATTAATAACAAATTCAGACACTAAAAAAAATTTGAGGTGTAAAAGTATGTATCAGTGTTCAAAATTGTTGAACAAGAATATCGGTTCAATTCAACATTACCTAAGAGCTGGTACAGAGTTAACGGATAAAGACGGAAACAAAATCAGATTATCTTTCGCTTGAAAAAAGCTTTTTCTTCATTTCACGTTCATGAAATGAAATAAAAAATGAATTTAAAAAAATATATTTCTTATATACAAGATAATGGATTCACAAACTGTTCAACAGCTTAGGATAATTACGCGGGAATATGGTTTGAAAGGTTATTCACGCTTGAAGAAGGCGGAGCTGATCGAAGAGTATGTGAGCACCCACCCACCACACGGTATCGTTAATTTTATAGATGAAGAAGAAGTATCACAACCCTCACCTCCTATCCATAGACTGCCAAAAGCAGGACCAAAACCTTATCAGATGAAACCCAAACAAACCCGCAGGCAGAAAAGAGAAGAAAAGAACTTTGAAGCGCCCTCGCCAACTGTTCTGGTGAGCAATAAAGCTAAAGATAAACAGATTAAAAGAATCAAGAAAAAACTCCAAAAGGTAAATAAAAAGTTGAAAAATAACAAAAAACAGAAAAACCAGTTGGTTTCAAAAAGGAATTCACTCCAGGAGGTGTTAGAAAATTTAAAACCCACCCTTACACGTACGCAGCGCTTCAGGCTTGAAGAGAGCAAGTCTGCTTTGAAAAAGTTCGCTACACAATATACTATCGATGGGGTTAGGGGGTATGGCCCTAAAACATTCTTGTCAGCCGTAAAACCTACTATTATTAATTTCCTGAACGAACACCGCAACATAAAGTTGAAATTAATCCTGAAGTGTACCATGTCGAAAACAAATATAGCAACCGGTGAGGTAGAGTACACAACTGCACATTTTGTATCAAAGGTTGAAATAATCATCCAAGGCACTGACCTCGACGATCTCTACCAAAAAATGACGGGTAAGGTGTTAGAGAGTTTAGCAGCCTTTCAAATGCGGGGTAGTAATTGGATATTTGATTCGATCGATGCTTTGGAACTCCATACAGTGAAGTATGAACCGCTCAGCAGTTCCTCCTACATTCTGCTCCCGGATAAGCTCTTTAATAAAAAGGCGATAATAAACATGAAAAACGATGACGATGAATGCTTCAAATGGTGCGTTACAAGAGCGCTAAACCCGGTAACTAGAGATGCCGAACGTATAACGAAAATATTAAGGAAACAGTCTGAAAAATTAAAGTGGGATGGAATCGAGTTTCCACTAGAATTGGAGAAGATTGATCGTTTTGAAGCTCAGAACGAGACTGTAGGTGTTAACGTTTTTGGTTATGAAAGAATAGTTTATCCCTTGAGAATAAGCAACGTGTGCGGGTCGGCGTCTACACGTATAAACCTCTTACTCATTTCTGACGGTGAGAAAAAACACTATTGCCTCATTAATAACATGAGTAGACTGTTATCAAGTCAAAAATCAAAGAATGAACATAAAAAGTTTTTTTGCTTAAGATGCCTCAACCCTTTCGGCACTCAAAAATTGCTGAATAAACATGAAGAATACTGTAAATTGCGATTTATCGACAGCATCAAGTTTATGAATTCAAGTTTGGATAAATTGGTTTCAAATCTCAGTAGCGCTTCAAAGCTTTACTTCAAAAGCACACGCAAGTTTTATAGCGGTGAACAGTTTGAGCTACTGTTGAGAAAAGGTGTATATCCCTATGAATACATGGACTCCCTCGACAGATTAAACGAAACACGATTACCGCCGAAAAAGGCGTTCTTTTCCAAACTAATCGGAGAAGGTATTTCTGAGAAAGATTATGAACATGCACAAAAGGTGTGGAGTAAGTTTGGAATGAAGACGCTAAGAGACTATCACAGTCTGTACAACAAGTCGGATGTTTTACAGTTGTGTGATGTGTTTGAAAACTTTCGTGATGTTTGTAAAAAGAATTACGGCCTTGATCCGGCCTGGTATTATACTGCACCAGGATTGTCTTGGGATGCGCTACTAAAAATCACAGGTGTTGAACTTGAACTTTTGACTGACCCAGATATGTTACTACTGTTTGAACACGGAATAAGAGGAGGTATTTCAATGATTTCAAACAGGCATGGTCAAGCCAACAACATCTACACGGAAGAAGAGTATGATGAGAGTAAGCCTACCAAATATATTATATATCTCGACGCAAATAACCTTTACGGTTGGGCGATGTGTAGGAAAATGCCTACACACGGTTTCAAATGGATGCGGAAAGATGAATTGGCTAATTGGAGAAATAACAAATGCATACTTGAGGTCGACCTTGAGTATCCAAAAGAGCTGCACGACCTTCACAATGACTACCCTCTCGCTCCAGAGAGGTTGAAGGTAAACAAAACGGTTAAACTAATACCTAACTTGAACGACAAAAAGAAATATGTTGTTCACTATGAAAATCTCAAGTTATATGAGAGTTGGGTTGAAAATCACAAAGATTCATAGAGGTATTAAATTTGAAGAGAGTGATTGGATGAAAAAGTGTATTGATTTGAACACAAAAATGAGAGCGGAAGCTCAAAATGAGTTTGAGAAGGATTTTTTCAAACTTATGATTAATTCCGTCTTTGGAAAAACGATGGAAAACATCCGTAACAGGGTGGATATAAGTCTGGTCAATTCAGAAAAGAAAGCAAAGAAGTTAGCAGCAAAACCCAACTTCAAGCACTGCACCATTTTCTCAGAACATTTGTGCGCGATCGACATGAAAAAGAAAAATCTTGTTTTTGATAAGCCGGTATATCTTGGAATGTGCATCCTCGATCTGAGTAAGACTTTGATGTACGATTTTCATTATAGTTACATCAAACCAAAGTATGGTGAAAAAGCAAAGCTACTATTTACCGATACGGACAGCTTAGCTTATGAAATTGAAACAAAAGACTTTTACAAAGATATAAGTGATGATGTAGTTGCTAAGTTTGATACGAGCAATTTTCCAAAAGATCATTCATCAGGTATACAGGTAGGAGTAAATAAGAAAGTGGTGGGAATGTTCAAGGATGAAGCTGGTGGTAAAATAATAAAAGAATTCGTAGGACTGAGGTCGAAGCTTTACAGTTATAAGATGCAGGAGGGAGAGGAGGAGAAGAAGTGCAAAGGAGTAAAGAGGACAGTAGTAGAGAATAGCATTAAATTCGATGATTATAAGAAATGTTTATTTAGCGGCGGAAAACAATACCGAAAGATGATTGTTATAAGGAACCATAAACATGAGATATTTACAGAAGAGGTGAATAAGATCGCTTTTTCAGCAGATGATGATAAGAGAATAATACTACCCGATAGAATACACACACTTGCACACGGTCATTATAAATTATAAACACAAGCGTTTTCGAGTCGACTCGAAACTATAAATTTATAGATGAACCACACAACTCGCAAGTCGTGAGTTGTGAACCATTTTATCGATAAATTAATGTGAATGATTGATAATTTAATGAAATTGCGCCAGTACCGCGACTCGCGAACTGTTAAACCATTTTCTCGATAAATTAATGTGAATGATCGATAATTTAATGAAAGTGCGCTAGAACAGTTCGCGAGTTGTGAACGCGTGCACGGAGCATTTTCTCGATAAATTAATGTGAATGATCGATAATTTAATGAAAATGCGCTAGAACCGGCTAATATATACTACTGAATTAGTAGATACAGGGTGTCTTATGGCAAGTGTCTTATAACGAAATCTCTTGGTATCTCACAGCTAGTCCACCCACTTTCAACACTCGATTTTCCAACACAATTGGTTCAAGCTGTTAACTCGAGCATCTTTAAATTTATCTGGAAAAATCGAAGAGACAAAATCAAACGCAAAATTATGGTCCAAGACTATAACAAAGGTGGTCTACGTGCTCCAAGCATAGAGACCATGGCCAAATCACTTAAACTGGCATGGATATCCAGGTTCTTACAAAATATACCTGCGCATGACGACGAATCATGGAAGGTCATTCCCAATCACTTTTTCGATAAATATGGTGGCTTGAACTTCCTGTTACGTTGTAATTACGACAAGAACTTTCTTGATAAGATGTGTCTCCCTTACTTCTATA
>JAJGOT010000035.1:1997500-2280000 GCA_022457155.1 Cladopsammia gracilis
TTCTTATTTGCATTTCATGGCATGCATGAATCTAGATGTCCAATAAAAACGCATATCCAGATCACTAGTGATTTGGATATGGGTTTTCATTGGGTATCTAGATTCATGCATGTGACGAAATACTTTCCCCTCATTGGCTGGGATAACCTCATGAATAATTGAGTTTGAGAAAAGATGAAGAATATGACATTAGTCTTCGATAAAGTCTTGATTTTTGTTCTCCTGTTAAATCTAATTGTGGATAATGTACTATTATTAACTTCTAATTGTGCTTTACTAAATGTTCGACCTACTGTACCACCAACAGCAAAAGTATTAAAAGTAAACATGTTATGAGTTTGAGAATTATATTGATCATCATTAGTAATCCAAATAAATACATGTCTTGGTCTTCTTATTCCTGTACTTATTCGGAAAAAAATAGTAGTAGCTTGTGTTGAATTAGTTTCTAGAAGTTCTTTTAAATATTGCCATTTTTTAGGTTTCAAATAATTTTCTAAATATTTTTTCATACCTTCTCCATTAAAAACAATTTTTGGACACCATAATCGTAATTGTGTAATAACAACTCTACAAACAGCATTGGCTGCAGCACTTCTATAAACAATATTATCATCAGTCTGAAGTTCTAATATAATATTTGTTTTAATATTTGGTTGAAGATTATTTTTAAAAGCTGCGAAATAACCATATAAATTTAGAGGAATTGATACATTATTAATATTAGCAGCATTTAGTAATTTTTGTCGATCACCAAAACCAGTATTTAAAGTAGCTACTTCACCAGGTCTTGCATCTGCTGCTCCACCATTGTCATCTATAAAGTAAAATTGATCTTGTGCAATTGTGTCTGCATGAGTTTTAGTGTATTTTAAAAGTGATAAAACATTTGATGTTTCATTAGCTTTTGTATTGTTATAAACAGTTACTCCATTACATTCCACTTGTATTTCTTTAATAAATGTTTGTGCATTTGTTGTTCCATAATTTTTATTATCATTGTCAACAACACCTGCTTCTGTTGCTTCTGTGTTATCAGCTTTTTTAGTAAGTTTAAAACCGACTTCTAAATAAGCATTATACCAATCAATTGGATTTGCTTCTGATGAATTATCAACAGTAAATCGGTAATTTTTTCTTTTCTTGAAATTGAGCATTTGCTGGTAATGTTAATGGTGATTCTAAGTCATAATAATTATATTAATATCTCTTAACAAATTCAGGAGTTCTAAAATTTCCATTCATTTTATTTATAGATAATATAAAAAAATTTTAAAGACTATTATAAACTTCTTTAACATAAGAATATTTATCATTATTTTTTTTTTGTAAAAGTTTAACAATTTTTTCACCTTTATCTTCTTTTGGAGATTGTGGTATTGGAAGAGGTTCTTCTGGTATTTTAACATTCTTCAGGTTAGTTTGTTGCTTTTGATGATTTAGATTGTCTTAAAATTATCATAAATCTTTTCACCAATTAATTCACCTGTTTTCTCACCAATCTTTTCAGAACCTTTTTCTATTAATTTCTCTGCAGCTTTTGTTGCTAGTTTTTTAGCAGTTTTTCCAGTAAGTTTTGCTCCAATATTAGATAATACATCAAAAATCCCTCCACCCTGCGTATAATAAATTTCACCAGTATCATAATCTCTTATTCGTCTTTCCATTTTTTTTATTTATATGATTTATAATATTTCTCATTTACTTTTCTCCAATAACAACAGTCAAACTTATATCAATATCACTCAAATCAACTTCTCTATCTTGATCATCAGTAATATAAAAAGTCACTTGAAAAATTTCATTTCTATTAATTCGATGCCATAAATAATTTATTGGTTGAATCTCAAACGGTTAAATGATCTTGTTTTTGTGTTTGTTGAAAATGTGTTTCAAACACTCATTAATAATTCATAAGCATATTAGCCTATCACACAACGTAAATCGATCACGTGCATGGACCTTTATACCTGGTAATTTACTCTCATTAGTATTCTTTATATAAAGAATACTAATAAGGATAAAAGACAATAGTTTTCTTTTCCTTATTAGTATTCTTTGTATAAAGAATACTAATGTTGGTAGTAATTATTCAGGATTCTTAGTAAAACAAATGGTGACTTTAATATTTTCGTTCAGTACTGTTTTACGATATGTAGCCTTTTCCCATTCTATAAGGAATCTTCAACAAAATTAGCAACCAACAGTTTAGCAAGTAAGCCGTTATTTGAATGACACCAGCGCCCACGTGTAAATTGGTAGGTAAGCGAGTGGTTCAGAGATGCAAGCTGCTTATTTCTACTCGTTCGCTGCCACTGAATAGAAATTGTCAGACATTTTATCCACCGTACCTGTCAACTTTGGTATAGCATTTTTCATGGATTATTTTTTCCTCAGAACTTTAAAATCCCAAAACTTTCAACAGAAGCCGGGAAGCCATGGTCACCTCGTCGAAGCCAGTGTGGCACATGTGCTGTATGCTAATCAGTCTACTTGTTTTTCTCGTATGCTAATATCCTCTTTGCACAAAAAGCACATTTGTTTAATCTCCGTAGGGACACGCGCGCTCTTTGGCGGGTCGTGTTTGAAGCCGTTCAAAACACTCACAGCACGTGTTTTATCAAGTCTAAAAATTCTCGCGCTTCGCGCTCGAATTTTTAAACTTAATAAAACACTGCTGTTCGTGTTTTAAACATTACATAAAACATTTGACCGTTTTCCTGAGATAATACTATCAGACAATAAACTAGTTCTAATATATAAATTATCAATATCATTACTAATATTAGGAAAAATTTTTCCATATAGTAATTTACCAAAATTACCACTATTACCAAAATCAATGAAATAATTTTCATTAAGTGCAATAAAAACTTTATAAGTTGTAAGATCAAATATGATATTAATTCCATAAATTTCTGTATTTGCTATTTTTCCATTTTTTTTAATAAAAGTATTTAAATCTTCATAATCATAAATACCTGATGGAAATATGATTGTTTGATATCTTTTACCTTTATCTTTTGATATTTTCAATTCATTGTTTTGATAGTCAGGTCTAATGTTATGCCAACTAGCAGTCAGAAAGATGGTCTAATGCTAAATAATGTTTAGTATTTGGATCTAATTTCAATTCAGGAGTAAATTTTACTATAAAATTACCTGGTTTATTTTAAATATTAATGAATTTTATTTTTTTGCATCTATACTTTTAAAAACTAATACTCTAGTTTGAATCGTTTTCTTTTTATTTATATATTAGATAAAATAATTTTTAATAAAGTTTTCATTGTATTGTTGATCATTAATTTTAAAAACTTTTAAAACATCATAAAAAGATTTATTTTGAATATTATCAAGAAAATATAAACAGTAATAACCACATCATACAGAATAAATATCTTGAATTGGATAACCTTTATTATATATAAATCTCATCTTTAATCTTCTTGAATGTTCAATAAATTCCATTGGTGGTGGAAGTGAAAAAGAATCAAAATAATAAATCACAGGAGGTTTTATATATTCTGCTATCCAATGAGTTCCTTGTCCTATTTTATCATCATGATTAATTATACAACATCCAGTTTCATGTAAATGATTAAATGAGTCTCTAGAATAAATTCCTTTGAAATTTGGTATTTTAAGATATTCAACCCAGGTAATAAGATCAAAATTACTTAAAGGTATATCCTTAAATGTTTTTTTTTTATAATATTGCTCCTTGTTCTGGAATGCTGTTGAATGGGCTTTTTGGTCCTAGTAATAGACCTTGACCTTTTTTGGATTTTTTTTTTAGTTTGTCCACTTCCATCCCAAGTACCTATAAATGGTGGAGGTCTTTATTGTATCATTCCTGGTTTTGCACTTACTTGTAATCCTTTTCCTTCTCTTGGAACTTGTAATCCTTTTCCAAATAATTTTGATGCTAATTCTATTGCCATAGGATTTCCAATTCCAGCAAGTGTTCCTAATAATCCTCCGTTAATTTGTTTTTGTGTTGGTTTGAAAAATAATGCTCCACCACTTTGTACAGCTTTATTAAAATCATTTATTTGTTTTTTCGTTAATTCTTTTTGTAAAGGTATTAATTGTGATAAGAATTTGTATGGAATATCAATTCCTTTACCAAAAATCTTATCAATTCCAAGTGATCCTAAAGCTGATAAAGCACCATGAGCAAGTGCTGGTGTTGCTTTACTTGCAACTTTTGTTGCCATTGGAAGAAGTTAGATCCAATTGAAATAAGAGAACCAAATAAAGCTCCACCCTCGGTTGCTACTTTTCGAATTTGTGTTTTTGATATTTTAATATCAGAACCAACACCATTTTTCTTAGCCTTATTAAGTTTGTTTATTTGTGTTTTTGTTAACATTAATTCATCCGATCCATTTAATTCATTTTTACCTAATCTTAAAGTAATTGGTGAATTATCTTAATAAGCTTTTGCAAATTTAGTAAGTTGTCCTTCTGTTAATTTTACTTTGTATGGAATATAATTTGTTTTTGACATTTTTTATTTTATAGATTATATAAAAATATAATTTATTTTTTCATATTAAATACTTCCCTTTATTAATCCTCTTAATGTAATAAGTTTACTCCCTATATTCAAAAGTAAATTAATTATCTTCAATAATCTTTTATCTTCATCTAAATGTGCACATTCAACATTATCTAATATAAATTCTAACTTTTCATTCAAGTTTTTTATTTCACTCTCAATAAACTTTACTCTGTTTTGCATTTTATTTTATAAAATTATATAATCTTTAAAATAAAAATATGGATACAACATATTGTGTAAAAGAAAGAAAACAAACAAAATGTATTCAACCAAGTGGGTATAAATTAGCTAAAAATGGTAGAAGAATGTTTTGGTGTACTTGTGCATCTTGTGGTATTAAAAAATATCGATTTGTTGCTAATGAAGGTGGAACAAAAAAAAACCAACTAAACCAAAAAAAAACTAAATCGGGAAACTAATTCATCCCGTAAAAGGTGTGGGCTTTGGTGAACTTGCATTAACAGGTGTAGATCATGCTATTCCTTGGTTAGGTAAAAAAGCAGTTGAAATGAGTCGATATGGCATATCTGAAGCTATGAGAAATAAAAATTTACAGAAAAAAGCAATTACTTATGGATTAAATAAATCAACTCCAGTGATACAAAATGTTGGTAATCAAGCATTAGATGAATTATCTACAAAAATAAGACCAAATATAAAATATAAAGCAGATAGAAAGGATTTGGATAGAGGAGGGATGATTAATATTCATAAAATGTTAGGAAAATTACCAAAACCAAAAGGTGGTTGGACTCCAGGAGAATATAAATACATGGGTCCTTATAATCCTTTGAATGAACAATTAAAATATGATCCTGAAACAGGTGAAGTATTAGAGTGGGAAGTTAAACCATATAATAAAGTAGATGAAATTTCTGCTTACAGTCAACTTCCGCCTTGCGGACACCTCGCTATTACGGACACCTCGCTATTACGGACTTACTGACACTTTATTCGGTCCCAACGTCACAATTTTATTGTTTTCTCTCTCGTTATAGCGGACACCGAGCAGCATCTTGGAATATTTGCACACATACATCAAGTCTATTTTTTCTGCTTTTTGAAATTGTCTTTGTCTTTTTTGGTCGATTGAATTTAGTCTCCTTGGCGACAAAGTGGGGGAAGTTGTAATTCAAAGGAGAAGTACACAGAGCCGACTGGAACGATATTTTAAGGCAATGTGATAGCTGATGCAATCAATAGCTGATGTTCAGGTTTTTCCTTGAAAATATTTTTTTTAGAAATGTAGATTACTGTACTTCAGTACAGTAGGAAACCATAACGATGCATGTGTGGACATTGCTGCAACATACGATGATTGTAGTTTACGTACTTAGAAGAACTACTGTACACAAAGGGTACGTAACTTCTGTTCTGTTAAGTTCTGTTCTGCTTGTAAGATCGGCAGTAGATCTAATACAGTTGTATTGAGAACTTCCTACTTTTGCCTGATATTATAGCACTTCCCTTGGTAAAAATATAGTAAAACCAGGGGGGTGGTCTATCTCCCCCCTGAAAGATCCAAAATAGGAACCAGTTTGTCTTTTTGAGTTTTGGGGTAGACCCTTTAAACTGGCTAAGTTTCATTGAAATCGGAGAGATGGCATGTAGCAGACCTGCCTGGTGAACCCGTGGACTCACTCTTAATGTTTTAGTCCACTAGCAAAGTTTTGATAGTAAGATTTTTTCTGCTGGCAAAACTAGTAAGGTCACTAGCTATTTTTTGCAGTCATTTTCCCTTTGTGGTCTTCTTTGCCGGCGTTGTCCTGTTGTTTCTGTAGTGGCTCGGGGGTCGGACATTGTCATCGTCGGTCACGTTACCGGTAGTCTAAGAGGTCGAGGGCCTCTTGAATAAAGCAGTTATTTTAGACATCTACAACGAAAGTGGCTCACAAAGCCTGAAATTCATTCTCTTCTGTCATGTTGCTGATTCCAACAAAATGTGAATACGTAGGTAAAGTTTGCACAGGTTCTGTGTAAAACCATGCTTATTTTCTCCCGAAAATGACATTCGATGATGTCTAAATTTTTGCCACAAAATTCTCCAAGAACATTTTTCCCTCTAACTTTTCTTAGAGAAATGCTTACTCGCAAAAGTTTCCTAGAGGTTATTTTTCAGGCTTGCAACTTCTAAAAACCACTCGCATTTTGCGAGTTTGTGAGCGTTATTTTCGAGCCCTGTTTTTTTTCTTGCTACATGTTGTGTATATACAAGGTGTACAAGCCTTTCTAGAAAGTAAAACAGTCTCCTTGGTCACCCTAACCCTAACCATTCGACGTTTTGTTTTACAGAAAGTGAATTACATGTACCGGTACATGTGCCCACTGAACTCTGAAGGATTCCCGGACAGGTGAAGTTTTACAGCAATATACTAGTCCCAGATTAATTACCAATTGTCAAGATATACATGAATATTTTGTTGCAGTTACCTTGTGATTTGCAAAGTGTCGTAGTCCCAGGAGGTAAACATGACTCGTAGAGCATGCTGTTTTTATATCAAGTTGTTATGGCAACACAAGTGATGTTCTGGATTGCTCTAGAGGGGGGATACGCTACTACATGATAGGTATCGCAAAGTGTCCTCATCTTTAAAAGCACACAATAAAATATGAAATAGTTGTTAAACATTACTTTCGTAGACTACACTGCACTTGTACATCAAACGTCCATGTAAACATAGCTTCTATTAATTTTGCTTGTGTACGTTGTGCTGGTGTATAAGTCAGCAACTGGGCAACGCACATTTCTATACCGCGCAACGAGTTTCTGGAATTCCCTTCCACGCGAAATAACAGAAAGTGATAGTTTACCAATATCTAAGAGACATTTAAAGGAATTTCTCTATAGTTCTTAATTAGCAATGCAATACATTTTTAATATTTATTGTATTTTTTTTATTGTAATTAGTTATTTAAGAGACATTTAAAGGAATTTCTTAATAGTTTTTAATTAGCAATGTAATACATGTTAATATTTATTGTATTCTTTATTGTAATTAGTTTTTTTAAAAACCATTTAGTGGAAAAACTAATAAATCTAAATCTAAAACTGTCTCTCTGTTTCAGTTTGGTTGTAGTGAGTGAGAAAACTTTGACCATAGGAACATTTGATGGAATCCAGCAGCTTCACATTCGAACTGTTCCTCTGGGAGAGACACCGAGGTATTACATGTATAACCGTACTAATCATATCAAGTTATAATACATGCCGGACAATTCCTGTACTTTTATTGGTTAAGGCGAACTGCATTTATCTGGAATTCGTATAATCCTGATTATAATTCAACACATTGATACACTGCCCAAATATGGTCAAAACGTTATCGATATACGCTATGTCTACATGACGTATATCCAACGATGGCGGTAAATTTCGCATTTTGACAAGAGAATGCAAAAATGACGGACTGGTCTCGATATTTTTTCTTCAAACTGTGCTTTGTTATCAGTGTGTTGTATTATAAAACTACTATAGCGCTCAAGCTTGTGTGATATCGTCTAATTTTAGCTGACGAGGCCTATGCCTCGTCGGCTAAGAATTAGGTGATATCACACGCGCTTTCGCGCTATAATAGTTAAATGTGTTGAAGCTCTGCTTGAGATATTTTGTAGAAAATTGCAGTTATGGATGTGGTACGTAGCAAATGTAACGAATTATTTTCCTTTTTGCGGGGTGTGGCGTCAAATGTTATCTGTGGTTTCAGACAAGTAATCGTTCTCGTTGCTTCAGTTTACAGTTGGCTACACGGTATGTGCTGAAAATAAGCAGATCCAGTCTAAAGACTCATTCTATAAAGTGTTTAAAAACAAGAAATTTTCAGTAACAAGAGTATCCCTCACATGAACATACTAAATACCGTTTCCATACTTACATTGTTTAACATCCTTTTTTTTTCATTTCTCAGACGTATTGCATACCAGTATTCTACACAAACATTTGGCGTGATCTCAATACGTATCGAGGTCTTGGATCCCACGTCAAATACCACACGACCCCTCCACCCCAGCGCAAGCACCATGGCTCAGAACAGAACTGTCAGTATGTCAGCCGGCATGACAGGCACTTCCGCTGGAAGTTCTAACAGGGCTTCTGCTGATGGCATCACGTTTGGTGATGAAGTAGAAAGGAGCAGTTTCTTGATTATTGATCAGCACACCCTTGAAGGTTTGATACTTTTTGTGTAACATACGGTGAAGAATATCTTTACCACCCCTCTCCCCCTAATGTTACCAATACTAATGTGCCAGCGTGGGTCAAACTGATGTAGGACATGGGTGTGGGCACAGTTTCATTTTGATCTTCATAATGACATCAACAACAAAAATCAAAGGGCTTTAAACATGGACCCGCGCTGTAAAAGGAACCTTGGTCTGGCCAAGCCAACAGTCATTTCATTGTTGACACCGAGCTGTCAACATCGAATAGTCCGTGGCGTCACGCATTGGTGGGAATGATTAACGGCGGGAAATATGAATTTGCATCGTGAATAAAGGAGATTTATGCAAAATAGATGCATTGCTACGTTTAATCGCCATATATTTTGTCAAACATGCCCTGTCAAACTTAAATTATTCTTTTAAAGGCTATGTTTGGCTTTATTTCTTGAAATATCAACTTCCCACTGTTCACCTCCTACTTTCTCGCTTCGTCCGCCATCTTGAATAAGCCGTTGAAACAGAGATAACGTGACAAAGAGGGGGAGGAGCTATCCCTTTTATAGCGCGGGTCCGTATTTAAGAGCTATCTTGTAATACAGTGGGGAATTAAAAAGGTTTACAGATGATGGAACGATTGAAAATTTGCATAACTAATCCCCGTTTACCAATTTATCTCGTTCAACTCTTCGCGTATTCACGAGATAACAATAACCATTACAATAAACTCAATTTGGCAAAGAAAATTAACCTACACACAATAGATAAAAAAATAATGAAGCTGAGTAGTTTATGCATCAGATACATCACTTACTACTTAGGATATGACTCTAAATCAACACTCCAGTAGTTGTACCCATCATAACATCAGGTAAAATCCATCATGTTCGCCAATCTGATTCGCTGATGGTTTGATTCCTGTCCCGTGGCTTCTGTTTTGCTTCCGATTTGCATCTGTGCACATACGTGAGGTTAAAAAAGTCATGTCTTGCAATTACAATCCTCTCCCCCCCAATACAATAATGAACTCGCGCTAAAACCAAAACACGTCATTTTTTTATCACCGAAATAGGGGGAGGGGTAATCATAATTTTTTAATTGAATTTTCCAAGATTGTAGCTTATAATGCTGCCCTAAACTATAGTTTTACTTTGACGACATAGAATGTCCTTGCAAATCTAACGCGAGGAAAGCTTTGGAACATACACAGTTGGGCAATGTGTCCTGACGTAATGACCACGTGATCGAATCGAATTAGTTGTGAGCTGATTGGCATCCTTCATTGTATGAAAACCATGAGTTATGCAGAAAGGCTGTATTATATTTAAACCACTGTTTTCTCCCTGCAGTGACCCATGCTCACCATCTCCCGGATCATGAGCGCGCCACAAGTTTGACTTCCTGCAATAGAACCCCGAAGACATTCTACTGTGTCGGCACAGCATACATCTTCCCTGAGGAGGCTGAACCCAAAACAGGGCGACTCATCTTATTCCAACTGTTAGAAGGTAAAGAGACAAAAAAGAATAGCACCTCATTTCCCCCTCTGTTTTCAATTTCCTGTTGTTTTTCCTGTTGTTATTCAGGAGTGCACATCTAGCATTTATATATGTCAAAGCGAGACAAACGTTGACTTAGTTTTGAGGCGACCCTACCTCCTTTTCTTGGATTTATAATCCGAACAACATAGGTTATGCACGAAGAGCAGGAAGATTTATATCTGTTTTTAAAAAAAATGTCGGCTTCAGCCTCGCTTGCACTCAAGCCGTGCATGCATATGTTGTGGTTCAATTGCTTCTTTGGTTTAAAATTTTTAAAACTACTTTGATGTTTGTTTGTCTTTGTTTCAGATAATGGTAGTGAATCTTAGCAAAGGAAAATAAAAGTTAAACTGGTTTGAAAATCTTCAAACCAAAGAAACATTTAAACCAGACACACATGTCCACCTTCTTATTACCCCTTTCTGCTACTTTCGTTTCAGGAAAACTTGTTCAAGTCGCTGAAAAAGAAGTCAAAGGTGCGGTGTACTCTCTTGCGAGCAACGGTTCGTGTCTTATAGCTGGCACTAACAGCACGGTAAGCTTAGTACAAGAACAGCTAACATTTTGCGTGCCTGTAGGTTAAAGTAAAGGCATAGTCGCGCACGAGCCAGAGGAAACCCACACGGCCTGAGCACAACCCTGTTTCTGTGGTATGAAGCAACAACGAATCATTACTTCCCCTTAAGTATAATTATTTTTGTATATATACATATACATGTACATGTACATGTGCATGTAGATGTACATGTACATGTACATGTAGCTGCTGGTATTCCGACCAGCGGGTTTTCCCTTTGTTTTATTAGGAGCATGCGCACGGGGGCCTCGTCATTGGTGAGCACGAGGCCACGGTGAAATAACCTCAAGTTTCTCAAGTTTTTCAAGTGTTTTGTAACTCGTTTTGTTAAGGTTTTTGTCGCGTTAATCGATGTCTTTCACCGCAATTCTTATGGATACATGTGATGGTTATTATGTACGATACTTGTGAGTCATTCAGGGACGCCTCGTGTATGATTAAACGTTTAAGTTGTTGTTTTAACGTCATGGACTTCATTGTGTGCCGCCATTCGCCGTTACAGTTATTTCACGACCTCACGGACCTTACGGATTGTTTATGGCTTTGTTACGGTGTTTCTACTTATCTATGGTTTTGAACTGGTTTTACGGTTTTCAAGGATAACTACGGTCATGGAAGGCGAAAGCAAGGGATTTACGGCTTATTGTGAGGAGGACAATTTGCTGAGTTTGCAAGTTACGCATTCGAACTCCCCAACAATGGATACGGATCTGTTTCGTGTTATATCGCCGCTTCACACTCAGCCAACGGATAAAGCATCAGATACGGAGCTTCCTAATTCAGTAAAGGTTCAAGGTTCGCAGAATATGGGCGCAAAATCGACGGTCAGTGATGCTGAAGCGCTTGGAGTGGGCGAAAGGAGAAAAATTCCAACGGATAAAGGTAAACAACACGAATTACAAAGGTTAAAGGATCGTAGAACTGTGGCGTAACGTCACGTAACTAGACAGATAAACAAAATGAAACCTCTACTTGTTGATCTTAACAATTATGAATTTGTGTCAGTTGAAATGGAAGGTCTTAACAATTTGCTTGTTAAACTGCAAGATGCTCAGGATAATTATGTTGACGCTTTAGAAAATGAAACGGCCTTGTTAATGCTAATTCATGGTACGATGGTCACGATGGAGATATCTTTAAATTTAAACAGTCTGTCATCGAATATTTGTCCAAGGCGAAAAGGCATCAGCCAAATGAGGTAAACTCTGTTATCTCTGGTGGGTCTCATCGCTCAAAAGGGTCAAATCGCTCTAAACGGTCCACCTCATCTTCAATTTCATCTAAAGCTAAGTTCATAAAAGCAAAGGCTAAGGTTGCAGCGTTGGAAATTGAAGCATCATTTCTGAAGGAAAAGCAAGCTCTTAAAATGGCAGCTGAACAACTAGAGTTAAAAAAGAGTTTAGCTCAAGCAAGGGAAGAAAAAAGGATTTATGAAGAAATGAAGAATGAAGAGTCAACCTTAGCCCCTGTTCATACACAAAGTCTTCCAATTTGTACAATGCAATCAGGTAGCTTTACTGGTTTGGAACCAACTTCGCAGCCACAACTTGTAAATTCTTTAGGCGTTACAGATTACCGACAGCCTTTTCAAGCCAGTCCTCTCAGTGCATTTACGGTACCTCAGAAAGGACCCATTTACACAACACCGATAAATACAGGTGCATCAAGGAGTAAGGAAGAGACTACAGCATATACAGCAGAACCCCATGAACACCACTCAAGTGTACATTCTTCTTCATACCAAGCTTCGGCAACGACTCCTGCTGTTAAGTATACTGCTCCAGATCAGGTATGGAGTATTCCACCACCACCGCCACAAGGTTGTTCGACGAGTTTGTCAGTCAAAGACAGTACTTTCCAAGACATTATGGAAATTCAACGAAAACAAACGGAGTTGTCTCAGACTATTGTTAACCAGCAAGCAAGGAGTCTTCTGCCATCGAATGAGCCTCCTATGTTTTATGGTGATGCTATGGAGTATCCATTATTCATGACTGCGTTTGAGTCATTAATCGAATCAAAGGTTGAAGATTCCCATGAGAGATTGTATTTTCTGGGTCAATACACTTCGGCGAAAGAAATTATAAACGGATGTCTACAAAGGAAAACGGAAGGATCCTATGAAGAAGCCAAGAGACTGTTAAAGAGACAATTCGGTGTTCCATTCAAGATAGCTAATGCCCATATCACAAAATTGTCTTTTTGGCCACCAATTAGACCAAACGATGGTTTAGCCCTCCAAGATTTCTCTATTGCCCTGGATCAAGCTAAGTCTGCTATGAAAGGCATGTCTCATATGGATGATTTAAGCACTGCTCATGTACTGCCTCAACTGTGGGAAAAGTTACCTAAGTACTTGCGAACCAAATGGACTGAAAGGAACAGTAAGACAAAAAGTGCAAAGGGAAGAATAGCTGACTTCGAAGAGTTCTCTCAATTCGTGCGTGAACAAGCCGAACTTGCCACAGATCCTGTGTTTTCAGAACAATGGGTTAGTAAGCCAAATCATGATGAGAAAGACAAAGGCACTCATCTCAAGTTTACAAGGAAGCCGTTGAAAAGAGGAAAAGGAACAAACCTTGCTACAGATGTAAATAAGGAAAATGGCAATCAACAGACTGTTGCATGCTCTTTATGCAAGAAGCCTCATAACTTTAACGAGTGTGAACAGTTTTTGAAGAAATCTTTGAGTGACCGACGAGACTTTGTGGTAGAGAAGAAACTGTGCTTCGGTTGTTTTAGTGACCAGCACATTGCTAAACATTGCAAGGAAAGGCAAACGTGCAAGACGTGCAACAAGCCGCATCCAATGTCACTGCACAACCCTGATGGAATTAAGAAATCGAACGACACAAGTGACAAGAACCGACCTCAAGATAGGCCTCGAGTTAGTAGCAACCACACTGCCATCTGCAACATAACTGAAGCTGGAGATGTGCCAATCAACACGGGTATATTGCCAGTGTTGTTGTTTCATAAGAGTAATCCAGCAAAGAAAATACGGGTTTATGCTTTACTGGACAATGCCAGCGGTGGAACGTTTGTGAGTGAAAGCTCAGCTAAGGCTCTTGGCGTTGAAGGAAGTAGTACTGACCTCACTCTTACTACAATCCATGGAACACACAGCGTAACAACGAAGGCCATTGAAGGATTAGTGGTAGCCAATGTCAAGGACGAGAGTGCAATGTTAGACTTGCCTAGAACTTTTACGCGAAACATTATTCCAGTAGACCGCAGTGAAATCCACGGCCTGATGTAATCAGTAGGATGTCTCATTTGAAGGATGTTAGTGCCGAACTATCCCCCTACATGGAAGATGTTGAAGTGGGTCTTAATAATAATAATAATAATAATAATAATAATAATAATAATAAATTAAAATTTCTACCGCGCAGTTTCTATAAAAATATTCAACTGCGCCTTACAATAAGATATTAAATTAGTAATAAAATAAAAATCCAAAATTACAAGTCTAAAATTCCATAAACTGAATTGTTCACGTGCCCTACGGCCAAGAGAAATTGTTTACGGTGGAGACTCAGATCCATATGCTGTACGGTCGCTGCTCGGATGGTACATAAACGGTCCTCTCTACACTTCCTGTCAGAGTAGCATCTTAACGTGCAATAGGATTCATCTTTATCAGCAAAACACTACATCCCCGCGAGGATATGTAGTCTCTCAAAGGACGGTTAAGGAACAGATAACACCGCAGGCAGTCGAGCAAATGTTTGAACTTGACTTCTCCGGAAATGAAAAGGGAATATCAATGTCGCGCGAAGACATCAAGTTCTTCGAGACGGTGGAAACTGGTATCGTTCATCTCGAGGACTTGCTTTACGAAATGCCCCTCCCATTCAAACATACGTACACTCAGCTCCCAAATAACTATGCACAAGCTAAGAAGTGCCTGAACGGCCTCAAGAAACGTCTAATGTCCGATGACAAATATTACACGGATTACTGCAGCTTTATGTCTGATATCATTTACAAAGGGTACGCTCAGAAGGTGGATGATGGTTTCAAAGATCAGCTGGGCAGAACCTGGTACCTGCCACATCATGGAATTTATCACCCGCAAAAACCAACGAAAATACGCGTGGTGTTTGATTGCTCGGCCTCATTCGAAGGACGCTCCTTGAATGACAAATTGCTCCAGGGACCAGATCTCAGCAGTAACTTAGTTGGTGTTCTTACCAGGTTCCGACAAGAGAAGTATGCTTTTATGGCAGACATTGTTATGGCAGACATTGAAAAAATGTTCTTCCAAGTGAGAGTAAGGAAAGAGGATCAAAGTTTTCTCAGGTTTCTGTGGTGGCCAGACGGAGATTTACAGAAGGAGGCCGAAGAGTATTGTATGACAGTGCATTGTTCGGTGCAGTATCGTCCCCTGCATGCGCTAATTATGCACTTAAACGTACTGCTGACGACAACGAAGGTGAATATGGGTCAGAAGCAGCCAACACCCTTAGAAGGAACTTCTACGTGGATGACGTTCTCAAATCGGCAAGCACCGAAGATGAAACTATTAAACTAGCAAAGGTTACCAAAGCAGTTTGCCAAAATGGTGGATTTAACTTAACCAAGTTTGTGGGCAACACAGAGCGCATCATTAGCTTAATCCCTCAAGAACACAGAGCAGAAAACGTAAAGAACCTCGCACTTGGCCAGGACAAGTTACCCATTGAAAGAGCGTTAGGAGTTATCTGGAGTATTGAGTCAGACACGTTCAACTTCAGGATTGGACTTAAGGAGGCTCGTACCCATTTCTCAAGTCCACACCCTTTCAATTTTAATGAGCCATATCTTTTGTTGTAGAGCATAAAAAGTCAAGCCACTTTGCATGCAAACACACAATACATTGAACTTTATGGTAGTATTGGATTTGTTTACATCGATGCTTCCATGGCAACGGAATGGTGATCCTCCGAAATTCACAAGTTGCGGAGTTTCTCTAGATCAAGAGAAATTTTTGTAAAACCCGCTAGTTGACTAGTTGATTAGGCCATGCGCTTCAACTGGACAAAGTTTGAAAGAAATGTACGAGAGCTTTTTTGAAATTTTTAGGGATGAAGTTTTGGGGATTATAAATACAGAGAAAAACATACTATCGACATAATTGGCTAATATCTAAAGAAAACGATGCGCGATGGAAATGTAGTTTCATCTCATAGTAGTTTGATTCCATTTGAAATGGTGTGTGAAAAAGTGAGGGGGTTGCTTTGGCCGATTGCGAGAAAGAAGGATTTGATTAGCGTGCGTTCAGCTGCTCTTGTTGCCATTTTTGTATGTAATTTGGTCTAGCCTACAAATGTGATGATAATTTGGAAGCCGCGAGATAATTTTTTTTTAAAAATTGACAATCTCGAGTTTAATCATCAATTTATATGGCCTGCAAGTTTCAAGGACATTGAAGACATGCAAGGCAATAAAATAGGGCCTCCAATGTACCAATTTTTTCCCGCAGATTTTGTGTTTACAAGTGAGCGTCCTCATTGTTCACCAGTATTGTTTTCAAGTTTCATATGCACGTGCAAAACTTTAGCAAAAAAATTTATTTGCATCGAACAGAACGCTCGATTGCTTTCTGAAGAATTTCCCGAAACATGCTAATAACTGGCTTGCGTTACCAATGGCAATGACAACAGCACTGATAAAGACGACGTCGGAAACGTCACGTTTCATCAAGTGCCGGATGCAGAAATAACACGCTTTGACAATGATTTATGATTGTCTCACTCTGGTTATTTGTTGCAATCGGCGTAGCATCTGTTCCTTATTTAGATATAAAATAGCGCAAAGCAGAATTCTCAGCTAAATTATAAAGTTGTCACACTGTTCTTACGTGTGACATATTAAAGAAGCACTGTTTCTGCATTTCGTTCAGTTTATAAATTTCCAAATTGGGATGTGTTCTTCTCGGTCCTGTGGTATGGCTGCTTTACAGCGTAATAGCGTCACATTGAGTGCGTAATGTTAATTACAATTCTCAAGCCAGTTATTAGCATGTTTCGGAAAATTCTTCGGAAAGCAACCGAGCGTTCTGTTCGATGCAAATAAATGTTTTGCTAAAGTTTTGCACGTGCATATGAAACTTGAAAACAATACTCGTGAATAATGAGGACGCTCACTTGTATTTATAATCCCCAAAACTTCATCCCTAAAAATTTCAAAAACGCTCTCTTACATTTCTTTCAAACTTTGTCCAGTTGAAGCCCATGGTCTAATCAACTAGTCAACTAGCGGGTTTTACAAAAATTTCTCTTGATCTAGAGAAACTCCGCAACTTGTGAATTTCGGAGGATCACCATTCCGTTGCCATGGAAGCATCGATGTAAACAAATCCAATACTACCATGAAGTTCAATGTATTGTGTGTTTGCATGCAAAGTGGCTTGACTTTTTATGCTCTACAACAAAAGATATGGCTCATTAAAATTGAAAGGGTGTGGACTTGAGAAATGGGTACGAGCCTCCTTAAGGATTAGCCTTGCACGCGGAGAGGCATCCTATCGACTATCAGCTCGATTTATGATCCCTTGGGTTTCATTGCTCCTGTAGTACTTGTCGGAAAGAAAATCTTGCAAGACATATGTCACACTAATAGCTGGGATGAGCCAGTCGACGATGCCACCCGCAGCAGATGGGAAAGATGGCGAAATGAACTTCACCTACTTGAAAATTTGAAAGTACCAAGAAACTTTAAGCCCTCGGAGTTTGGAAAGATTGTGTCGACGCAACTCCATTGTATGTCTGATGCTTCGACGTGTGGTTACGGACAATGCTCGTATTTAAGGCTCGAAGACGAACACGGCAAAGTACATGTCTCTTTTGTTATGGGAAAGGCGCGAGTGACGCCAAAAAAGACCGTCAGCATTCCAAGGTTAGAGTTAGCTGCGGCCTCAGTCTCTGTTAAGATTGGTGACATTCTAAAGGATGAGCTAGAGTATGAGAACATTGAGGATCACTATTGGACGGACAGTAAAGTCGTCCTAGGCTTTATAAGTAACGAATCCAGACGATTTCACGTCTATGTAGCCAACAGAGTTCAACTCATTCATGATCACACCACCCCCTCACAGTGGCATTACGTAGAAACCACAACAAATACTGCAGACGAACGTTCAAGGGGTATGTCACCTAAAGAATTTGTTGAGAAATCACAATGGATCCAAGGTCCTGACTTCCTTAAAAAACCTACAAGCAGTTGGCTGAAAGAAGAGACATACAAAGACAATGTGGACCCAGATTCCCCAGAAGTAAAGAACACTAAGGTTAACACATGTGTAGTGAAGGACAGTGACGTCATAGTTGAGAGACTTCTTGGGTTCTCAAGCTGGCACAAAGCAAAGGTAGCTGTCGCACTATGCCTTAGGTACAAGAGAAAGCTCAGAAGAAAGGTCTTGTCTAAAGGGAAGGAGTCCAGTGCTGGAACACCTGAACAAGGGTGTGTCTGTAGCACCCCCGCAAGTGCAGAACTTAACGTCGCCAACTTACAGGAAGCAGAAGTGGAGATCATAAAACAATTACAAAGACAAGCGTTTCCATCGGAAATAAGAAGTCTCCAAATCGTTCAAGCGAACGCTAAGTACGGTAGCCGGGAAGTGGAAAAGGAAAAGAAGGCTGTGCTGAAGAAAACAAGTACGCTTCGCACGTTAGATGCCTTCCTAGACAGCGACGGTGTCCTGAGAGTTGGTGGGCGAATACGGAAGGCAACGCTATCAGAGTCGCTCAAAAACCCTGTCATCTTACCAAAGTCAAGCCACATTACGGCACTGGTTATCAGCTACGCGCACGAAAGAACACACCATAGCAGAAGAGGAATAACGTTGAATGAGCTTCGTGCTAGTGGCTATTGGGTCGTCGGTGGAAATTCGATGGTCAGGTAGTTTATTTTCAAATACGTAACATGCCGTTATCTTCGAGGTACCATGGGAGAACAGAAGATGGCTTACTTGCCAAAGTCGCGCGTGGAGCCAGCACCGCCGTTTACATACTGTGGAGTCGATTTCTTTGGCCCTTGGCACGTACAACGAGGAAGGTCTGTCGTCAAAAGATATGGAGCGTTGTTTACTTGTTTTGCAAGTAGGGCTGTGCACATAGAAGTTGCAGACTCCTTAGAAACGGATTCCTTTATTCAAGCATTGAGACGGTTCGTCTGTAGAAGGGGACCAGTCCGAGAAATTCGTTGTGACAGAGGAACGAACTTCATTGGCGCGGAAACCGAACTCAAGAAAGCTATTGACGAGATAGACGACCAGAAGGTCAAAGCAGAACTCCTTAAAGCCAATATCGATTGGATTAAGAATCCCGCATCCGCGAGCAGCTTTGGAGGCGTGTGGGAAAGGCAAATCAGGTCAATCAGAAACGTCACGAATGGTCTTATCAGAAAGCATAGTGATCGTCTTGACGAAGAATCGCTGAGAACATTCCTTTGCGAAGCAGAATCTACAATCAATAACAGGCCTCTGACGGTAGAGACACTCAGCGATCCTCTTTCAGAGCCACCATTGTCGCCAAGTATGCTGCTGACGGGAAAGACAAGGCTCGTGCTACCTCCACCAGGAGAATTTAAGAGAGAAGACCTGTACTGTCGAAGGAAATGGAGACGCACGCAGCACCTAGCACAAGAGTTCTGGTCAAGGTGGAGCAAAGAGTACTTGCAACAGTTACAAGCAAGGAACAAGTGGACTCGGCCAAAAAGAAATTTCAAGGTTGGGGACGTCGTATTACTGAAAGAAAACCAGTCTCCGAGAAACAGATGGCCTTTGGGTAAGGTCGTAGCCACGCATCCTGATGATCAAGATTGAGTCCGTTCGGTGACAGTGCTGACAAGCAATGGCTCGAAAATGGAAAGGCCTGTCAACAAGCTTGTTCTACTTTTGGAGGCGCAATGTTAGAGACCGGGATTCCCCGACGAGGAGCCTGAACTTTTATGAACGTTTTTTCTAGAAAATAAGTTTAGAACTGTTATCGTGATTGTTATAGTTAATGTTAAAATGTAAGGCAAGACTTACATTTTGGGGAGCCATGTAGCTGCTGGTATTCCGACCAGCGGGGGTTTTCCCTTTGTTTTATTAGGAGCATGCACACGGGGGCCTCGTCATTGGTGAGCACGAGGCCACGGTGAAATAACCTCCTCAAGTTTCTCAAGTTTTTCAAGTGTTTTGTAACTCGTTTTGTTAAGGTTTTTCTCGCGTTAATCGATGTCTTTCACCGCAATTCTTATGGATACATGTGATGGTTATTATGTACGATACTTGTGAGTCATTCAGGGACGCCTCGTGTATGATTAAACGTTTAAGTTGTTGTTTTAACGTCATGTGCCGCCATTCGCCGTTACAGTACATGTACATATATATATACATATACATATATTATCGAAGTATGCTTCATGCCAAGGAGGGGAAATCGGAATTTTGGGTGGGCGGGTGGGAAAGAAGGAGAAGAGGGAATGGGTAGGACATTGGTTCGTATTTCTCAAATTTGATTTGAGCTGTGGTTGAACATTTGTCTATTACTGTAACTCACATTATCATTGACTGTATCGTTTCTACAGATTAATGCGTATACGTGGACGACGGATAAGGAATTGCGATTGGTAATGCAGTATCCGCACCTCGAATATTCCCGTCTTTTTTTCTTCAACGTGAGTGTTGCATTTCTAAAGCTTTTCTGTCATTTTTTTATGTTTATAAGAGAGTGTCCACCATAGGACCAGGCAGGAGGTTATAATACTCAAATCACTGATTTCGCTCAAACTTGGCACAAAGGTTGAGGGTGATGAGTAGATACATGTACCAAAATATAAGCTCAAAATTTTTATTCTCTCTGAGTTGTAGGGAACCCCCGAAAAATGGCCATTTGGCACAAATGTATGCATATTAATTAGCTAAATTTGGTCGAGTGGCAAGAACAAAAATAGCAGCCTGGGAATAAAAACTCCAAAATCGTATTCTATATCGATCAGTCTTACAGCAAAATGTGTTATTGGAATCGGTTGCTTTGATTTGTTGCTTTCCCATTACCGTAAGTGAAGGGCATATTTGGTCATTTTCACGAGACGCCAAAATTATGTCATATCTCAAATGGGCAACAAGCAGGGGGGGGCAGAACACTAGTCGATTTTTTGTATAGGACTCCTCCAACAAAATATTACGTCACATCCGGTTACAAAATGCCGCTCCATCCCGCTGGGCTCTTCTCCGAGAATTTCAAAGAGAAAGTTTGGGATAGGCACGACTTTTCTGTTTTTTTTTTTTTTTAACCGACGGTGGCATTGAATTTTATACCATGGGTAGACAAAGTTGCAGACATACTGCTTCGTCCCATTCAGCAAAGATTTTGGCAAAATAGCAATGTTTAGTTCGGTTTTCACGGTAAATTACAACAAGCCAAGTGGCATGTAATGGCGAACACTCCACACTTCCAAGACATGTGGCGCTCGGACTTTTGGCTCTTGTAGTTTCTGATCCAGTGAAATCATCGAAAACTATAGCCCACGGTCTCAATAACAGCAAGAAGGAACCATTGGAGGTAATAGGTTTCATCGTGCTGTGCGGGAACATTATTACCACTCGACCTGAAGCTGTCAGCGTTTATTAAACTGCTGTCTTATCCTGGCGAATACATCTACACTCCCAAAACATGTGGCGCTCGGACTTTTGGCTCTTGTCGTTTCTGATCGAGTGAAATCATCGAAAACTATAGCCCACGGTCTCAATAACATCAAGAGGGAACCATTGGAGGTAATAGGTTTCATCATGCTGTGCGGGAACATTATTACCACTCGACCTGAAGCTGTCAGTGTATCTTGAACTGCTGTCTTATCATGGCGAACACATCCACACTTCCAAAACATGTGGCGTTCGGACTTTTGGCTCTTGTCGTTTCTGATCGAGTGAAATCATCGAAAACTATAGCCCACGGTCTCAATAACATCAAGAAGGAACCATTGGAGGTCATAGTTTTTATCGTGTTGTACGGGAACATTATTACCACTCGACCTGAAGCTGTCAGTATATCTTAAACTGCTGTCTTATCATGGCGAACACTCTACACTTCCAAGACATGTGGCGCTCGGACTTTTGGCTCTTGTCGTTTCTGATCGAGTGAAATCATAGAAAACTATAGTCCACGGTCTCAATAACATCAAGAAGGAACAATAACATCAATAACATCAAGAAGGAATCTGTTGGAGGTCATAGTTTTTCTCGTGTTGTACGGGAACATTATTACCACTCGACCTGAAGCTGTCAGTGTATCTTGAACTGCTGTCTTATGTACCAGTCAATTCCAAGACCGCCCATCCCCCCCCCCCCGGGCATACCCCGGGCATTTGATGAGAGGTTAGCTCCGCATAGTGGGGCATTTGACGTTAAACGAGGCCCGACGGGGCGGGCATTTGACTTCAACAAAAACGTTGGTCAGCGGTCGCAAGGTAAAAGATTTCATAATCCATTCTTTCCGGTTGTAATATCGTTCTATTTTTTTCGCTGAAACTAAATCTAGCTAAGAGATATATAAACAACAGACAACAGTACAAGCAAAGATTGCAAGATATTTAAAGTGAACATGAAAGATAATATAGCGGCATACATCTTACAGCGTACGTGATCTCACCTCGAAAACAATCCGAACAGCACCAGTTTATAGATTTGTCTTGGCAAGTCTACAAAATATTAAATGTTAAAGAAAACCATCCAGATCGGCTAAAAATTGTTTTGACTTCGCAAATAGCGTTTAAGAACAACTTCAGACTTTACATACAGGCTTCATTGGCATCGAAGTTGCCAACTTCGTTTCAAAGTTCGCAATTTGGTTGGCAAACTGACAAATGTAATTGACAACTTCGCAACGTAGTATCAAATTTCCCAACGAACTTAAGCTGAAATCCACTGTAACAAGTTACTTTAATCCCTCCTTGCCCGGACGGTGGGGCATTTGACGCTCTGTGAAGCCCTGCACGGTGGGGCATTTGACCGTATAAAATTTCCCACATAGTGGGGCATTTGACAATTTTTTTTAAAAAAAGTCAAATGCCCGGGGGTTTGCCCGGGGGGGGGGGGGATGGGCGGTCTTGGAATTGACTGGTACATTATCATGGCGAACACTCCAGACTATAAAGACATGTGGTGCTCGGATTTTTGGCTCTTGTCGTTTCTGATCGAGTGAAATCATCGCAAACTATAGCCCACGGTCTCAATAACATCAAGAAGGAACCATTGGAGGTCATAGTGTTTCTCGTGTTGTACGGGAACATAATTACCACTCGACCTGAACTCCTGAATGTGGTTAAAGGTTGTTGTTCTATGTTTCATATTTTACAGCCTTCTCATCGAAGACTGTTGTTTTCAGCCTGATAACAAGATTTTTACTCAGTTGTGTTTCAGGAACTTATTATAATATATTTTTCAAACATAAACATTTTTTAGCCTGAATGTTTTATCTAATATATAGTTACCAGGGGGCAGATCCAGGAAATGTATAAAGAGGGGGCTGGAGCAATTTTGATAATGACAATATGGGCGTGTAAGCGACCATCATGATCTAGGGGGGTTCGGGGGCATACATGTAATAATCCCAGGCAAAAGGGGGGCTGCGGCCCTATCGGTGCTGTCAAGATACACATAAAATCACCAGAAAGTGAAGAATAAAGCATTTTCAAGGGCCAATATCGAAAAATTTTCCGTGGGAGTATGCCTCCAGAACCCCCTAGAAGCGACTCTTGCGGACCGGATGGCCAGGCCTACAACTCTTCTAAAAGCTGGCTACGCCCCTGCAACTTCATATCAGTTTGGTTTGAATTTTTGAAATCCATCTAAGAAATTTCATATTTATGTATCAAATTATCCATTCCAGCAGTGGTCCCCTGGGCATAAGTTGGGCATTTCATGATGTTGAAGTTGTGGAGGTTGGACATACATTGTATACATAAATCTCTCAGTTAGATAACCCAAGCATTTGATTTCCTTGTTTTTTTTTTCCGTATCTTGGCTGCATTTGTAGTGGTGACTTAATCAAAATGGGCCAAAACTTCGTGTTTGGGACCCCAAGACCATAGCCCCTGTCATACCAAGAGTATGTGAGACACACACAACCAAAGCCCAGTGGACTGCATACTGTGAGGAAACTGAACCACAGTACCAGTGAACGAAGGAGCTGAGCTCAGACATACAATAAGACCAAGGAAATGGAGAGATACATGTATAAAATGCAGGGAAGTAAAAAATGGGGAAGAATGGAAAGATAGCATAAATACATGATCTCACGGCCACAAAGAGAACCCAGTGAATCCGAAGCTCCACAAAAGCGCAGCCAAACCCAGACATGCGCAAATGCAAATCCCAGAAACAAAGAACTCATAAACCACAGCCAAGGAGACATGTAAAAATGCAAGGAGTTGAATTGAAAAAGGAAAAAGTATATAAATAAATTGAAAAAAATAGGATAAAGTAAATCTCACTTGATATTTATGCTTTGTAAAAAAAATTTCTCTTGAAGTTAATGTGCAGAGTGCATGTATTATACCAGCAAAGGGCCCCCTAGAGCTTGACTGCAATGAGAAAGGTTGCCATGTGAGCAAGATATAGATTCACATTCCCATTACCTTCCAAAGGGCCCCATTGATATGTGGCATTGCAGGATTGTAATCTAGTATGACTGTACATGTACAACCACACCATATTGAGTTACTTATAAACTGGTACACAAAATACCGAAGCCCAGGGTAATAATAACTATTTTCTCTGGGAGGCTCAGAAAGAATAACTAAGACATTGGGGGCACATTTGTGAATAGTCCAGTTTCAAATTCGCTATAAAATGGTCGCTGAACGAAAGCACTGAAGACGCATTTTTACAGGGTTAGCCTCAATCTGAAGTGATAAATTCACAAATTCAGGGGAGAGGATGACCTGTTTAGAGCTCTGTCTATTGTTTAATTTTCAAATTTCACGCACCTTCTGCCGGTATTTGTGAATATTTTACATCAGGTCGAGTCTAACCCTGTATCAATGTGTCATTGGTGTTTGAATTCAGCGGTAATTTGAAATACGAAAATGGCTTATTCCAACCTTGCTGTAACCGTGATGCGTATTAATTGATTGCATGTAAGAAAGGGATGTTTACTATAGTAGTTTGGGAGCTCTTCTATTGATTAGATAAATTTCTTTAGAAAACTGAATTAGTCTTTTGTATGAGGTATAGTTGACTGAATAGATTTTTTTGAAAACGGGATTTGATTGTTATAAGGATTTGATTTTTGTCTGGTAACTCGGTAGAAATTTAATTAGTCAGAATGTATAAAAAGGGGGGGGGGGGGGAGTAAGTAATGTCATTTTTTTATCTTTACATTAGGTTACATTATAGGAAAAGATCAAAGGAGAGGTTGGCAGAAGAAGCAAGAGGGCCCCAAGGAAAAATTGAATAAAAACATAAGTTAATTTGATATTCATACATGTTGCATAAATACCACCACAACCTTGTCTGTAATAAAAATCCAAGGGCCCATAAGAATATGGGCCAAACATCGTACATTTCGCAGGTAGCAATCAAATTAGAATAAAACTCTTATTAGTTATAAAGTGCTTAATAAATGTTTTTTTAGAAAATGCTTGATTTTATGTTCAGCCATTTTTTAAAAATTAATTTTGGATGACAGGCTGGAGGGGGCAGGAAAGGAAGGTTGCGTTAAGGGGGGGGGGGGGGGTGGGGGGGGCTCCAACAAGTGGGGAACCCGCAACAACCAGGGCACACAAGACATGTTCAATATTTGTCTTAAATCTATTTTTATTCTTTTTTACTCTTTTCAATATTATTTACTATTTGGATAAGTCTTCTTGAGTTGCAGGTTAGCTGTGCAGCCAGCTGTTTTGCCACTGACACATCTTGACAATGTTTCTATCTTCCTGCAATGAAAGCAATTGAAGAAAGTCAATATTTTCTATTTCCCAACCCTCTGCTTAGTCTAAACTATTGCATTATGCAGTAGACACCCTAAGGCCATTAGACCACTTGTCTAAGAATGTTTATACTCAGTGATGTGGCAGTGGATTTGTATATATGTAATCGCATGTTCGATAAATTAGGCTATGTTCTCTAGGTGTACATACATGTAACAGCCAAATGTCCTTTGACAAAATTTTGAAATTTATTTAACAACAGTGAGTTGAAAACTTTTTTTGTCAGTTTGTGAGAGTATTTTCACTTTGGGTAGTTTCAAGTCTGACGTGACTCTTGAAAAGTCTGAAAGGTTTCCCTATAATTTTGCCCTCTACATTATAAACAAGAAATCACATGTTCCCTTGTAAAATTATGGATTAATATCTCACATGTTTTCAGAAGCTGTAGAAATTGCTCTTGTTGTGCTGCCATTCATTTGGCCTTTTGAAACAAAGTATATAATATGTATATTTGTAAAATTCATTAATAATTCATAAGAGTACTAACAAATAGAAATGAGCCATTCCAATCACATGGTTAACCTTGTAAATCAGATACATGTACAACTCACTAGTGGTTGTATCTAATTTACATTCCAGATACAACCACTAGTGGGTTGTATCTGGAATGTGAATTTCACAAGTTGTTTACAACTTTCGCGTCCGTGTTGTATCGGCACTATACATTCACTCGGCTGCGCCTCATGATTGTATAGGCCGATACAGCACTCCTGCTCATGTACATGTAGTAAACATTACATAGAACACCAACCTTTAATCTGTAAAGGATTCAGCCTCTAGATCAGATTGAGTTCCAATCCATCAGTGACAGACACACTGACAGCTTCAGATCGAGTGGTAATAATATTCCCCTACAACATGATAAAAACTATGACCTCCAATGGTTCCTTCTTGCTGTTATTGAGACCGTGGGCTATAGTTTTCGATGATTTCACTCAATCAGAAACGACAAGAGCCAAAAGTACGAGCGCCACATGTCTTGTAAGTGTAGAGTGTTCGCCATGATAAGACAGCAGTTTAATAAACACTGACAACTTCAGGTCGAGTGGTAATAATGTTCCCGCACAGCACGATGAAAACTATGACCTCCAATGGTTCCTTCTTGCTGTTATTGAGACCGTGGGCTATAGTTTTCGATGATTTCACTCGATCAGAAACGACAAGAGCCAAAAGTACGAGCGCCACATGTCTTGGAAGTGTAGAGTGTTCGCTATGATAAGACAGCAGTTCAAGATACACTGACAGCTTCAGGTCGAGTGGTAATAATGTTCCCGCACAGCTCGATGAAACCTATGACCTCCAATGGTTCCTTCCTGCTGTTATTGAGACCGTGGGCTATAGTTTTCGATGATTTCACTCGATCAGAAATGACAAGAGCCAAAAGTACGAGCGCCACATGTCTTGGAAGTGTAGAGTGTTCGCCATGATAAGACAGCAGTTTAATAAACACTGACAGCTTCAGGTCGAGTGGTAATAATGTTCCCGCACAGCACGATGAAAACTATGACCTCCAATGGTTCCTTCTTGCTGTTATTGAGACCGTGGGCTATAGTTTTAGATGATTTCACTGGATCAGAAACGACAAGAGCCAAAAGTCCGAGCGCCACATGTCTTGGAAGTGTAGAGTGTTCGCTATGATAAGACAGCAGTTCAAGATACACTGACAGCTTCAGGTCGAGTGGTAATAATGTTCCCGCACAGCACGATGAAACCTATTACCTCCAATGGTTCCTTCCTGCTGTTATTGAGACCGTGGGCTATAGTTTTAGATGATTTCACTCGATCAGAAACGACAAGAGCCAAACGTCCGAGCGCCACATATCTTGGAGGTGTGGAGTGTTCGCCATTACACGCCACTTTGCTTGCTGTTATTTACCGTCAAAACAATACTAAACAATTCTCTTTTGCCGAAATATTTGCTTAAAAATACGATGCAACATTTCTGCAACTACCTTTTGCCCATAGTATGAAATGCCATGACACTGTAAGTTCATAAATACGCAGAAAGAAAACAGCCTGACTTGCAATTCGCCGACAATCACCGAGGCGGCGAGTCTGGCTTTCTTGAAATTTTCTAACCGGATGTGACGTAATATTTTGTTGGAGGATTCAAACACGAAAAAAGTGTCTGGCCCTGTGGAGTGTTCTGCCCCCCCCCCCCCCCCCCCCCTGGCAACAAGCTATAACAACGTAGTTTTAATACTAGAAGTAAGAAAGATCTTTATGCTAGCGAAAAATGCAATAAAATTTTTGGGCAACTAAAAAACGTTTTAGTATGAAGGAATTTTTGCACCTCACTCAACGATTTATACGTTTTTCTGGCGATTTCATCAAAATTCGGTAATTAAAAAAAGTGGTTTAATTTTAATGAAATTGCAAGGGAAAGACAGCAAATGTTCAGCTAAGCATCATTCTGCTTATAACAATCCTAGAATTAGCGGAAAAAGCTTTTTGAAGCACATTTATTTCATGAAGTTTGAAAATGAAGGTTTCTGTCATACTTCATTTTCAATGCAAAAAAAACAATGGAACAGTTCTCTCTACAATAACTCTGAATTTTACTTTCAGGCACAATAAGGGACACAAAAAAAGCAAAGGCTGATACATACATGTCATTTAAGTGCTTCGGACTCATTGTTAGGGTCCATTGCGATCCGGCCAAATCCAGTATTTTTACTGGTTCGATCTCTTAATTCAGCTTCTCGTCGATATTTATCGTGCAGTTCATCGCTGTTAGTAGTTATGAGGTTACCCGTTCTGCCCCACCCCCAGAGACCGCCAAAGCCCCTAACGAAACTCTCCTGGCTCACTTCGTTTCGCCAGGAGGGGCTTCATGTTAAGATCTTTAGCGGACTCTGGGGTGATCCAGATCCGGATAACCCCACTCTACCGACTCGGATCAGGTGATTTATCACCAGTTAAAGGAATGTAAACCCCATATATAAGACCGTTCTACCCCACCTTCCATATGGCTTTCGCGAGAGATGATGCACTCACCTTTGAACCACAGAATCAAGCTTTCAATAATTGGCTGCGCAGTTACAAGATGACTGTCCCTGCCAACAACCCCACAAAGGATCTCTCTTTGTTTTACAGTGAGATCAAGCCTGAGCTGCTTAGAGTAATAAAAATAGAAGTTGAACGTTTAGGTCCAACTAAGGTTAACTTTACTAAGCGAATTAGACTTAGAAAGGAAACTAAGAAAGGCACTGAATACTCTAACTTTTACTTCAGACAAGATTTACCATTACTCTTTAATAGCTGTAATCCAGAAGAAACCATAAATAAGCTTGACACCGTAGTAAACAGTAACAAAGAACTGATTTCTTATTGGGTAGAAAGAGGTTCAGGGTGGATTGTTGACAGTCTTCTGAACGTTTATCTCAACTTTGCGAGAAACGTGCCAATAAGAGGCGGCTCATACATCGCTCTTCCTCCAAAGCTCGAAGCTAAAACAGCAATCATTAACATTACTAGAAATACGTGTCTCGCAGAACCTCCTGAAGCTCAGGGGAGGATGCACTGCAAAATTTTAGCGATGTGGGAGGGAGAGATGGAATTTCTGATTTAAATAGAGAGGTTGGGTTGCTTGCTTGCAATGGCCCCAAAATTTGAAGTTGAGACATTTTCGTTCCCAGTCTCTTCCATTTAACTTGTACTTTGTGCCCTGTCTTCCTAAAATAAAATAAATGGGAGCTGGTATTGGTCAGTTTTGGGCTTTGAGCTGCGGGTCGTTGTAACTGCTAACTGGGTACCAAACGATCCTCAAGCCCTTCCTCTCCCTCTCCCACCCCCACCTATCTTCATTAATTTTTGTCAGAAGGAAAATTTGTCTCAAAGTGGATGTATTAAGTACTGTTGAAGTCTGTTGTGGACATGGGTCCAGGACAATATGCAGTGGTGCTCTGTTTATTTTGATTGTCTCAATTAAATTCCATTTTTGAAGCTTGTGAGTGCTATCTCCCAAATTAACCTGTTCCCTTTAGATACTGCTATAGTTTTTGTTCTATATACTGGGTATCAAATGATTGATAACACAATTCTCTATTTTCTTGAATGGTTGAGATCACAGGAGGTAACTGCTGCTGAAAAGTGATGTTGTCCAAAAAATAACAACTCAATGGTGAAAGTGGCATGAGATTCTCCCAGCAGTAACAATACTATATTTTGGATACAGGTCATGGGAATTACAAAATTGATTACAAAACATGAATATTCAAGATGAAGCTCTGCAAATACCATAAGCAATGTATAGAGACCTGGATGGAGAATTCGTAGGTTAAGTCCAGGACTTAGGTCTTCATTACCAGTTAGCCCCTTTAAAAATCTCGAAATCAAAATTAATTTGTTGATGTACATTCTCCTTACTGTCAATACAGTTCACATAGCCATATAACTACAGTGAATTTGTGTTCAATTTCCAGACAACTCATGTTGAAGGTGATCAGGTTCTCAATTTACATAATCTATGTACTTGCTCGTACACTGATATTGTGAGGAGATTTAACATACTGATCGCCGTTCCAATAATAAAATGTGGAAGCAGTAATGTTGATGTGTCATATGTTTACCTACATGTATACAGTTGCTATACATTAGCTGGTCATGATTGCTAACAGAAAATTGTTTTTTCCTAACAAAATGTTTTTATCCAAATTGTAAACAGAAATTCTCCTAATACTAATCCATTCGAATGTTATTTCTTATTGAACTATTTTATGAAGAATGCTGTAAACTCACGATACCGTATACGTATACAAAGCACATTTCACTCACTGTTCGTTCACAAACAATGCTACATCATGTCAATGTTGTATATTTGGGAAATAATTTCCACCTGTGTGATCTGTAGTTTTGATCATTTAAAAAGTTCCTTAGTGACCTTAGTGAGAATATCAATAAACATCAAATTACAGCGTGTACTGAGAATTATTTTTCAGTGTTTGATAATCCTCTCAGTAGTTTAGCCACTTAAAATCGTTTTTTTTTTTGGCAAAAGCCAGTGATTTGAGCTACATTTCCTGTAATCAGTGTTTGCTTTTTCCTACCGTATCAGGTACGTATGAACATGGATAGTAGAACGATAGATATTCGTCACAAGTATTTAGCTGATGGTGTAATTCTTGCCGCCTCTCATTGCGTCTACAAACAGAATCATTTTGTCTAATACTTCCAGCCGGTGTCGCCTCTTCTGATCGGTTACGTTCAGAATTCTAATGTCGGCTTTTTGTCAAGGCATTTGAACCTGTAGTCAAACGGTGTGTCTAGGCTGTTCGAAGTCTTTGTAATCTATGCTCTCGTTGTCTCTTCGTTGCTCGGTCGCGCTGAATTTCAAGTCACCGTTTAGTGGAGTTTTGATCGTTAATTTTCTCGGACAAGGATTTCCAGCCACTTGTTGAATCCAGCATTGTTGTGTTTGCTGTTCTTTCTCATTTGCATCAGAAATTGGTTGTGTTTCACCGAGAGTAAACATTTTTTCACAGACAAAGAGTAAGGGTAAACGGCCGCCGGCACGGCCGCCATGAATAAACATGTGCGCCATTGTCAGCGGTCGCGATTTTTGTTGCCAGGCAACTACCGGACACCATCAAGTATATATATTTATATATATATACATATATATAAATATATTTTTCGCTCGAATTCACGCGGCTCAGCTCCCAAGGGACGACAAATTATTAACCTCGCTTCGCGAGGAAACAACAAAGACCATGCTTGTTCGCGATGGGCTTTGAGAGCTGCACTGTTCCCCACATCAGACGTGAAATACTCGGATAGACCAAGCAGATATCCAAAAAACAATGGCTTGGACTTCACAGGCATTTCCTTCCCAACGCCTTTGCAGGAAATACCAAAGGTTGAGAAGCTGAACAACATTGCAATCAATGTTTTCGGCTGACAAAACGGAGGAGCAGTGGTCTACCATGTCAGCGAGATGGAAGGTCAGGAGATCAGAAGAGTAAATGTGATGCTCATCACTGACGCATACAGAAGCCATTACCCTTATATCAAAAATCTAGGCAGACTTCTTCGAGAACAACACTCCTCTGACAACCAGGTTCACTTCTGTGAGAGATGCTTGCAAGGCTTCTTATCAGATAGACTTCTCAAGGACCATCTCATCTACTGCAGAGGAGTAAAGGGCCGCGCAGTCAGAGTCGAGATGCCTAAGAAAGGTGAACACATCCTTCGCTTTAAGAACTATCAAAACCAGATGAAGGCTCCGTTCATAATCTACGCAGATTGTGAAAGTCTCATCCAGAAGATGGACACATGTAAACCATCCCCGCAACAAAGCAGCACAACCAAAACCGAGGTTCACAAGCCTTGTGGCTTCAGTTTTGTTGTTGTTAGATCAGATGGTATGTCAGGCAAGCCATACCTCTATAGAGGGGAGAACGCTGTGCGAGAGTTTCTAATCACTCTTCTTGAAGTGGAAAAGGCAATCAGGGAATCTCTCAAGCAGAAGGCTCCACTCCAAATGACAAAAGAAGACTGGAAAGACTTCACTACAGCAGACAAATGCAACATTTGTCACAAGGACTTGATTAAGCACAACACAAGAGATGCGGTAGACTTCTCCAACCCAATCACTGGAGAATACTGCGGTCAGATACACAGGAGTACGAACAGATGTTACTCCAAACTCATCAAATTCTTGACACACGACGATGAGGGACAGCCTTGTCACATCAAACAAATCAGAGGATTTTGAGATCACAAGGCAACACGAAGCTGATCCAGCAACAATAAGCCTTCTTCTCAAGAAGGGCGTCTACCCTTACGAATACATGAACTCTTTCGAGCGCTTTGAAGAAGAGTCTTTACCCCAGAAAGAGGCATTCTACAGCAAGCTTAAAATGGAGCACATCAAAGATGAAGACTACGAGCATGCTCAACGAGTGTGGGATACCTTCGGATGCAAGAATCTCGGAGAGTATCACGATCTGCGAACAGATGTCTTGCTCCTTGCAGATGTGTAAGACAATTTTAGAAAAACGTGCCCCAAAAACTACAGTCTATACCCCGCACACTACTACACCAGTCCAGGCTTGAGTTGGGATGCATTGTTGAAATACACGTCCATCGAGTTGGAGCTCCTGACTGACTACAATATGCATCTCTTCATCGAAAAGGGGACGAGAGGCGGTATTTCCACAGAGATGAAACGATACAGCAAGGCGAACAACCCATACCTCAACGACCACAACCCGGACGAAGAGACAGTCTACATCATTTACCTCGATGCAAATAATCTCTACGGTTGGGCCATGAGCCAGCCGCTTCCTGTTGGCAACTTCAGGTGGTTCTGAAAGATGCCAACCGAAGAGGAGATCATGAAGTGCAGTCCAAACAGAAAGCGCGGTTTCATTCTCGAGGTGGACCTGGAGAACCCACAAGAGCTCCATGACAGGCACAACTCTTACCCTCTCACCCCAGAGAGCTCACAAGTTCCAAGCGAGTGGATGTCGCCATATCAAAGATCCCTCGCGAGAGAGTTGAATCTAGGGAAGGACAGGACTGAAAAGCTACTCCACATTGAAAGACAAGCACAACCATGTCCTTCACTACAGGAATCTTCAGCAACATCTCAAGCTCGGGATGAAGCTGAAGAAGGTGCACAAGGTGCTGGCTTTCGAACAGAAGGCCTGGATGGAGCCCTACATCAGACTAAACACCGAGCTCAGAAAGCAAGCCACATCGGAGTTTGAAAAGAACTTCTTCAAACTCATGAACAACTCTGTCTTCAGCAAGACGATGGAAGACCTCAGGACTCGCACCGACGTAAGGCTAGTTCGAGCGGGCGAGACAGACAAGCCGAGGAAGCCAATCGCCAACCCGCTCTACGCAAGAGCATCAATCTTCGGAGAGAGTCTTGCTGGCATCCAGATGCACAAAGACAAGATACTTCTGATAAGGCCGGTCTACACAGGCATGTGTGTGCTAGATCTAAGCAAGACCCTGATGTACGACTTCTACTACAATCACCTGTATCTGAGGTACGGTTCTAGATGCCAGCTCCTCTACACAGACACAGATTCCCTGCTTCTGGAGATCAAGACAGATGATGTCTACAAGGACATGGAGAACGACCTCGACTTCTACGACACGAGCAACTTCCCAAAGGACCACTTCCTTCATAGTCAAGAGAACAAGAAGGTGATTGGCAAAATGAAGGACGAGTGTGCTGGCGTGCCAATCTCTGAGTCCGTGTGCTCGCGTTCATATAGTCCCAAAACGGTTCACTGTTGTGCAAGGATGAAAAACTGGGAACACATGCTGGAACTAGTTCGCTTAATTTATTGTCAGCCCTTTTACAGTTTCCGCCAGAAATCCGGGGAAAAAATTGTATCAACAGTATAAAGAGTACGAAAGTGCAAAGTGAGCTACGGAGAATTCAGTCAGAATTCAGAATTTGTGGCTAAAATTTGTAGTCGGTGCACGAGTAAGTCTTTCGCCGATCGGCGTAGAATGATACCTCAAGTTATTCAGTTGTAAAAATAAATGGTATCTATACAAGTGTAATCGCATAACCTTCAATTGAGGCCGATTTGTACTTCCATGGCGGCTAAAAGTCTGAAAATTTGTAGTCCCTCGAGGTCCTCACAGCTCGAAAGTTCGTTTGAAACTGAACGAGTGTCGCTGAAAACGAAAATTCATCCCATGATGCTTTTCGGCCCGTGTCCAACCTCTGAGTTCGACCCATGTCTGCCTGCCTGCTTCTCCGCGCTGACAATCCTTGTAGAGTTCGTTAATGAGAGTGGGAGGCTCAACCTTACAACTAGGTTGTTGATATCAGGGATCAAATCACAGCATGAAATGTTAAATTTACGCTTCCGTATTGATGCCGTAAAGAATGCGTAAGGACACGCACTACGCGTCTTTACGAAGTTCTTTACAAGTTCGTAAAGGACGTCTTTACGCATTGGAAACGGTAGTGCGTAAAGACTCCGGAGAGAGACTATAAAACGCAACTTTACGCGAATTGTAAAAAGTCGTAAAGGTTTTGTGTACGACATTTTACGACTACGGTTAAGCGCATTGTAAAAAGTCGTAAAGAACTTATTTACGATATTTTACAACTACCTTTTAGCGCATTGTAAAAAGTCATAAAGATTTTATTTAAGATACTTTTCCACTGCGGAAAAGCAATCAGAAAGGTGTTGGCGTGTTTTTAAACTATCGTAAATGCGTTATTTACATGGCCGTTTGCCATTTTGTGCTTGCTTTTATTTGCCCCAGGAATTCGCTTTTGTAATTCTGGCTATAACAATAGGTTTCTGTTAATACCAGCATTGTTTTGGCAGTTTTTGAGATAATTGTTACTATATGAAGCAATGACGGATTGTCTGTGAATAAACCCTGCGTGAACAATTGTGCTGTTTGTGACTCTGAGTTCGAAATGTATGCGCACAGCACAAAGACAAATCTCAAGGACTGACCCAAGGACTGACCCAACAAGAACAAGACCAAACGTTTCCTTGCAATTCACTTTATTGCCATAACTTGACTTTTGAACTTGATGTTGCTGTTTATACAAATCGTTCAAACAATTAAAAACAGGATAGCTACTGAAAAATGCAAATATTTTAACATACAGTAAGTATTGCACATAACTTACTTTCTTTTCCCCATGGGGGAATGCATATAGTGCAGAAAAATTTTCCACTGGCGCCTTTATACAGATACCATAAAAATTGCTTGTTAGATTTATTTTAGGTTTCCATCTCAAAATATTATCCAAAATCACTGTCCTTGCTCGAAAATAACAGACAGTGGGAAAATTAAATGCGAGAGTAAGATAGAAAAATGTCCTTACTGTAAGACTTCTGAGTACAATACTCATTATTTTAAAGAAAAACGACCGTATGGTAACCTATCCCCCCGTAGATTCATCCATAAGCTACTATTTTTTTCACTTATGGGGAAAATACTTGTAACAGGAACAATGAACATGCACGTTAAAAAATTGTGGTTTCTGAATACTATAATTAAGACAAAACATTTCTAAGTTGTTCTTGTAAATTTTTGACTGATTTTAAAATATTTTGATTTATTAATCATGCAACATTAAACAAGAAGATCCACTTCATTCATGTACAGTATATTAGGGCCTGGCCCTTGATTCTCACCCAATTTTTAAAAGGTTTTCTTAATAATTGGAGAAATTTGCATGTTATTGAATCTGTGATATTTTGGTTTTATGTTTTCATTTTCATGAAATTTTAAGCCTATGTCTAAAGCTTTATACAGTTTACAGGATGCTCAAGTCAATATTTACCACATGACTGAGACATCCAAATTTGCATTTTATGCCTGAAATTTAAGATGTGAAATGAAGGTGCCATCCCTTTTATACTGGAACTTCTTGTTTAATCTGCCCGCACAGGTGTGCTTGTAGCTACTGGTGTTAAACCACACTTTAAGGTCCATTTAGGGGCATCTGGAGGGGGACCTCTTAGAGAAAATCTCTTACCAACTATTGGCATTTGAAAATTTCTCACATGGGGATTAAAAGACCTTCTATAGACAAGGTCAAGAAGGTCTTTGATCTCCCTCAGCTTTGGCCCCTCCCAGGACAACCTCTTTGTCACAAATCTCTTTTTATCACATCCACTTTCATCCTCTGAGAGCTCGCTTTCATCAGAGCTTGTGTATTCGATATTCAAATACTTCTTGCAACGCTCCTTTTTTGCATCATCCCAGTTCATCTGGTCAACAGCTGAAACTCGCCAAGCAACTTTCTGCAAAAGATAGCAGGGGTTAATATCTTGACATCAAAACAAAATAACAATGATGGGTTAATTTGTAAGTTGCTCATGCCAATGAACAGTTAGACTGACTAATGTCTAATCACAGGGGGCCCAATACAAGCTGTGTGACTATTTGTAGTATCAGAACAATTTACCATACCATGTTGAGCCACAAAGATGACAAAAGACAACAACTGAGGGAAGTTTGCATTTATAGTTAACTTAAATATAAATTTTACCCTCAACAGTTTGCAATTTTTAACCAGAAATTGAATGATGGGCATCCTGGAGACATGTCTCTTGTGAAATTTATAAAAGCTTAGGTGAATTTTTCATGAATTTCTTCCAAACCTAGGCATCCAAAGGACACCTGGATGCCCACCTGGCTAAAAGCAACCCTTTTGGTATTACCATTCATGTGTGACACAGTCACATCGTCACACAGCTTGTATAGGAATATAGTGTGATTTGTCTGCTTTTAGAAAGCTTTATTTTCAATGGGAAAAATGGCAGGATTAAGCATTTTTATCTTTGAGTTTTTTGTTTGTACAATGTATGACTACAGGTGCTTACTCTAATCATGACATGACTCACAAAACCAGACTAATTTGCAAAATAATACGGTTTAAGTAATGATCCGCATAAGAAGGAAAGTGCTGAACGGAATGTCAACTTTTTTCATTGTTACAACTAGTGATCTCATTGGCCTAGACTCAAAAACAGTAGTATAATAAGGATCATTCACAGACAACATCATCATTTCTTACGCTTTCCCAAACATAAACCCATGACACACAAGCAATAAGCTAAAAATCCACAAAACCATTTTGAGAAATAAATTATTATTTCTGCTGATATTAACACGTAATGGCAATTAACATCAACGAACCAAATTCACCCCGTGTTTCGAATAAGCAGAAAATATCATGATAATTTAAATTTATTTTTTGAATTTGAATTGGCATAAATCATCGAACTAAATTTACCCTCGTCTTCCGCATAAGCTATGATATTATTTATCTGTTACGATTGGGCAGACAGTTAGTTTATTGCTGTGTGTCATGGGTTTATGTTTGGGGAAACGTAAGAAATGATGATGTTGTCTGTGAATGATCCTTATTATACTACCGATGAAATCTCTCTCCCAAATTCTAGCAGCGGCGGTGGAAAATCTCCCCCAAATTCCGACCACGGCAGTGGAAAATCTCCCCAATTCTGGCAGCGGCGGCGACAAAAAATTCTCTCCCGGAAAGAAAATGTCTGATTCCGAAGAAGAAGAAATTGATTTCACTCCTGAAATTATTCGAGAAACCCTCACAACATGGCAATCTCACAAAAATCCCAGGCTGGAACATTTCAAAAATATCATCCGCAAACATCAGGGGAAAAATCAAATTCCACTCAAAGATCTCGAATTTTATCAAGAACAAATTCTCTCCCAAATTCCCCGTGACGAAATCACAAGAAAAAAAGTCAGGGATTTCGTTAAAGTTTCCAAGTGGAAAAAAGTCAATGGCAACGACCACACCATTTTTAATCACATAACAGATCACGACGGCAATGACTATGAGCACCTGGATGAATTTCTCATCGACGACTTTAAATATTTTTCACTGGCATATGATGACCTTCATCCCAGCAGAAAAAAGTTTCTCAATTGCCACCAAGTTCTTTTCGCCCTGTTGAAGAAGAACGGTTTCAACCCCAATGAAGATGATTTCAAACTGCTCAAACTTCCATCCAGACGGGCGGAACAAGAAAAAATAATCCAAACCATTTTCAAAAAATGTGATTGGAAAGAAAATGGATCTTGAAAAAGCATTTTCCAGTGAAGCTGAGCGAAGCGAAGCGAGCGAAGCGAGCCTTGGTGCCAGTGACCATGAGGAGTGCTCCACATGCTCAGAGGAAGAAACAAGAAGCGAAGATGAAACCCCAACAACCTCTGACGAGGAATTCATTGTCTCTGATTCGGAGATGGAGGAAGCAGAACAAGAGGAGTGGGGAGACGATGAAATTGAAAAACTTTTTGATTCTTTTGCCAATCTCCAGGAGGAACACGAGATTCTCAAAAAGGAACACAAGATTCTCAAAAAGGAACTCCAAAAGCAAAGTTGTCTCCTCTGGGAAATCCATCGGGAATTGAAAGAAAGCGAAGCGAAGCGAAGCTGAGCGAAGCGAAGCGGTGATTTGAAATCATGAATATGAATGGCAAACATTCATATTCTAGCATGTCTTCTGGGCAACACTTATTTTGAGATAAGTTCTGAAATGCATCACATCTTCACATGTTTCTTTATATTTTTTGATTGTGAGAAGATTCTCGCATGTTCTTTTGATTTCTTCCAAATAAGATGTCACTGGTAGTCTTTGGAGAATTGAGTTGAAATAATTCATCGTTGCTGTTTCAATCTCTTTCGTTTTTTCATAATTCTCAGAAAGTTGGTCTTCATTCCAGTGTTGAATCTCATAAGGCTCGCTAAGGCCGATATTTCTTAGAAAATTGCGGTCATTCCCATCAAATCGGCGTTCGACATTCATTATTTTAGAAGAAAACATTAAATATTTTTAATTTCAATGATTGACTTTTTCAGCCAAGCTTTTCCACATCACTCAGCGGAATCCATGAATTGAATTTAGCGGAATAGCCTTTCCATTTTACCAAGGCTTTCTTTTTCTTGTGATCGCGGCGAAGAACTTTTTCAATGCGGAAAACATCTTGCGTCGTATGCGACAATTCTGCTTCGTAAAACGATCCGGTGATTTTCTCTCCCAGCAGATCAACTAATTTATACGTTACAGGATTTGTGCTCAATATTTCATCAATCACAAATATCTCCTCTGTCCAGTTCGGGGTGAAACCTTTGTCAAATATCTTTCGCTTATATTTTGAAATTCTAACCCTGTCGCCGACTTTGAATTTTGCTGGGGCATGTTTTGCATAAATCATGTCGCCGAAAAGATTAGCGAAAACCTTTTTCTCATTTTCCTGTTTGCTCGCCTCTGCGGGGCTCATCCGAATGCTCGAATGAAAACGATGGTTATATTCATCAACTAATTTGTCAAGTTTATCAAAGAAAATTGTATTATTGTTAGCAGAAAACATCCGGAAGAGTTTCTCTTTTATGGTCCGATTCCAGCGTTCAACAACAGACGATTTCTCTTCATTTTCCGTTGTATACAATTTTACCCCATTCTTATCAAGCAGATTTTTCATTGTTGCGTTGAAAAACTCAGATCCTTTATCAGTCCAAAGCATTTTCGGTTTTCGCCTCGCTTCGCTCGGCTCAGCTCCGCTTCGCCCCTTGAATATATCTCGGAAAGCATCAGCCACTGTTTGACCTCGCTTGTCTTTCAGGGGACGAATCCAACCGAATTTTGAGAAAACATCGATCACCATCAGCAGGTATCTGATCCCTTTGTTCCATTTTGAAAATTTCCCCATCTCGACCAGATCAGCCGCCCAGATGTTGTCAATCCCATACGCAATGACTCGCCTCTTTGGAAAGCGCCGCCGGATTGGCCGGTGAAGTTCGATTGCCAGATTTTGAGCCCAGCCTTCACTCAAAATCTTTTCCCGTTTTTTGGAGCGCCGAGGCCAAGTTTTTGTTTTGCTTGAATTGTGTTTCTCGCCAAAGCATGACCCCACTGTCTTTCTTTCCAGGGAATGGCATCCAAAGCGGCAACCATTTTCCTGTCGGCTTCGTTCTTGCATTTGCGCGGATTCTTTCCCTTCGCGCAGACTGAATAATCAACATCGTGTTGCATAGCAACTGCGTCTGTTTTTCCTGTGGGCTGCTGCCAGATTTCGAGAATCTTTCCCTTTTCATCGAATCGGACTTGTTTTTCGAGTGGGTTCCAGGGGCCGGTATAATTATGTCCAGGCAAAGTGAAACCTTTCTTTGGTCTTGGCAGCTTCCCAATCAGGGAATGAACATCTAAAGCACCCCCATCCAAATCTGCTCGATCTGTCTTATATTTTCTGTTTGGTCGGATCGCTGTGGACAGCTCATTCATCATATCAGCAGAGGTTTTGGCAAGAAATGGTTTCATCTTGTCCAACGCAAAATCCAATGCTTTCTTTTGAGTGTTTTTATTGCGCAATAATTCACTGGCTCCATAACGACCCATTTCAACTGTCTTTTTTCCCAACCAAGGCAGCGCATGAGCCACGCCAGTCAGCGCAAGTTCACCAAAGCCCCCACCTTGTGGGGGCAGACTCAGTTTCCCGATTTCGCTCTGCTCGCTTTCACAAATCTTGTTTTTTTTATTCCGCAGGAAGCGCAATGGCAGAAAAACATTTTTCTACCATTTTTCGCCATCATATAACCAGATGGACTTTTGCATTCAGTTTGTTTTTTTTCCTTCACGCAATATGATTTCATTTTCAATCGAAATATTCTTTTATGAATTTCTCATTCTCCCCCGAGTCAGTCAGACTGAGAGGCTGGAGAATATCATAGAAATCTTTCCCCTGCGACCATTGATGGAGGAAGAAGAGGCAATAATACCCACAAAGAACGCTGTTGATGTTTTGATATTGACTGCTGTTCCAAATCACCGGTTTGGAACTTTTGAATTCCTGGGGAAATCCCATCCCAAAAGAGTCGAAATACCACGTGAATTTTTTCCCCGGAGCGCAGCACACCCAGTGAGTTCCTGCATTTTCAAGCGAATCAAGATTGATGATGCAGGGGCTGTGTTCTCGGGGCATGGCTTCATCCCTGGCGAAAATCCCTTTGAAATTGGGAATTTTCAGAAAATCAATCCACTGGAGAAGATCAAGGTTGCTCAGGGGTTTGTTCACGAATTTGGGTTTCGCTTTGCTCACAATATTGCCCCGAGAATTGGGATGTTGTTGAATGGACTTTTCGATCCCAGCAGAAGTCCCGTTCCTTTTTTGGATTTTTTTCCCATCCCGGATTTCCAGCTTCCGATAAATGGGGGAGGTGGCTCCAAAGCGGAGTGCAGCGAAGGAGCTCCCAATCTTGGAGCTCCTTTTCCCTTTGGACGCCCAACTCTTGGCGCTCCTTTTCCTTTGGGGCGACCAACTCTTGGCGCTCCTTTCCCAAACAAATTTTTCACCATGTCCAGCGCCAGTGGAATTCCGATGGAAGCCAGCACAGTTCCCAACAATCCACCAGATTGTTTTGCTGATGGTTTTATCGTCAGTTGTCCTCCTGATTTCAGGGCAGTCAAAATATCCTGTTTCTGTTTATTTGTCAACAAATGTTTATTGTCAATCAGTTTCTGAATTTTATCTTGGGGAATGAGAAATCCGCCCGTTTGCCCGCCTCCTTTCAGTCGCGGTCGCTTCGCTCCCTTCCCGCTTATCTTTTTCACGACTTGGCTCGCTCCTTCACTCGCCAAACCAGCCAATGCTGACAGTCCAAGTGTCTTTGCCAGGGTGGGTGCCAGGGAACGAGCCAGGGGAACAATAGCAGAGAAAAGACTTCCGCCTTGCTTCATCACTTTTCGGATTTGCGTTTTTGATATCTTGAGCTCAGCTCCTTTTCCCTGAGATGCGGCTTTGGCAATTCGGTTCTTTTGATTGACTGTCAGCATCAGTTCATCATTTCCGCGTGTTTGATTTTTTTTCAGCCTCAGGGTGATAGCGCAGTTTGCTTTAAATGCTCTTCCAAGCTTGCTTTTTTGCCCTTCCGACAGATTTACTTTATATGGGTGATATGTTGTCATTTTAAATGACAAGATATGTTTTTCACAGACCACACTTCGCTTCGCTCAGCTCGCTGCGCTCGCTTCACACGATAACCAGCTCATTTCCAATCTTATCGATTTTCACTTCTTCTTCATAGAGAACTATCGCATGAACATTGAAGTTTGCCGCTGCATCTGCGTTCAATCGATATCTGAATATCAACTGCTTGGGATCTCTTGTTGGTTTTTCAGTTTGATAAGTCAGATCGAAATAGATCAACGGGAAAAGAGACTTGAAATTGGCCAGATTCAACTGTGTTCCAGTGTTATAATCATTTTTCCTCATTGCATAAGCCATGACATCCTGGAAAATCCTCACTTTTGATTCACTGTCATACTCTGTTTCCGGGTAGAAAACTCCGTTTCCATATTCCAGCCGGCAGTTCGACAAGGATGAGTTTGCATCTGCCTCATTCAGCTTGAAAGTGTCCATCAGATAAGGGCTATCTTCTTCTTTAGCGTCATCATTGGTTCTTTTAAGATAAACAAAAATATGCTTAACATTGTCAATACTTGCGGATATCTGGAAGAATCCTGATGACTGCGTAGGAGCTGATTCGGAATACATCTCCCTCAGATATTTCCATTGCGTTTCTTTCAGGAATGAACTGACAAATTTGTCATAAAGAGAATCTTTCGGTGTCAATCTTGGCACCCAAAGCAAAAACCTATTCACAACAACTCTTCCAGCATCAGTGCCATTAGCCATATGAATTAATTCATTATCCTGTTGAAGCTTAATCTCAAATTGCAGCTGCATGGGCACAAGCATCTTATCCTCCAACTCTTCGAAAAAGGAAAAACGATTCAGGGGAATGATTGTGTTAATGTTCTTTGCACCGCCGTTTCCATTGTTTTGAACTGCTTGAGATTGCAACCGGCGAGCTTCAAATCCTGCATTCGTATTAGCGGTTGTTGCATCAGTATCCAAATACCAGAAACTGTTCTTGGCGACTGATCTGCTGAAGTCATCGGAGTATTCTAGCAAATTTTTAACAAAAGTAACGTTATGCAGATTATCAGTCTCATAAACAATCTTTCCCGCAGAACTAATCTTCAGGTGATTAATCAGGGAATGAGCGCCATTGATAACTGTGATTCTGTCAGCTGCTGCATAGCCAGCGCCGTCTGCTATTTTCTGGAGCTGAAACTGCACTTCAAAATAAGCGTTATACCAATCATAGAAAGCTGATCGGTCATTAATCGTGAATTTATAACCATTTTTTTGTTGAGGTTGATTATTAGCTGGAGCTCGGATTGTGTCATTCAGCTGGAAGCGCACCAATTCATTTCTTTGAAGATATTCATTCGATCGAAAAGCCATTTTATATTATTTTTTTCTTTTTCGAATTCCTTGCCCAGAGATCAACCTGTTCAATATAGCATCAGAACTTTCCCCGGAGGCAGGGGCTGATGGTTGAGCTGAGCGAAGCGAAGCGAGCGAAGCGAGAGCTGGTTGTTTTTTGGAGGCTGGCTTGCTTGCTGGCTTCCCCTTTCTCATATTTCCCAGCTTTTTCATGATCAAATCACCAGACTTTTCAACTGCTTTTTTGCCGAGTTTATCCCCAGCGTGAGAAATTCCTGATTCCAATGCTTTTTTTGCAATGGGTTTTGCGAATTTATTGAAGACGACTGATGCGACCTTCCTCATTGGTTTGAAAATATTGTCCACAATGACACCTGTTCCTTTGTGCCGGAAGACAAACCGTCCCAGCTGGGGGTGGAAAAAACGAGAGAATTCATAACTTTTCATTTTATTTGTTTTTTCAAGATAAGCGAGAACGCTGTATCAGCTCCATTCAAATCAACAACCCGCCTTTTCCCATCAGTGATCCAGATCCGAATGGAGCTTATTCTGTTTTTATTCACAGGGCTGAACATCACTCTCATGGGTTCAAGAGTGAAACTATAGGAGGCCTGCAGAACAGATGTGGAAAAGGAGAAGATGATATCGCTCTCTTCCCCATCCACAAGCGAATCACTTGTGAGATCGCAATGAACGTTCAACATATCAGTATCTTGACTGAGGTTTGGAACTCTGGGGCCAATGTTGACTTTGTCTTTCAGAATCTTTTTCTCAAAACCAACGAGATCGCCGAAGTTGGATTTTTCGAGATCAAGTTGCCAGTTTTCTTCCAGCGTGATTGTTACTCTGAAAGTTGTGGGAGAGAAAGCAAGATTGATTGGGAATTTTTCATTCTTTCCTGGGGTGGATCCTGCGAGGGGGCCTGTTGCGTTTCGAATTGCCGCATTCAAAGTGGAATAATCCCAAACCCCAGCGGGAAAGGTGATATCGGAAAATGTTTTCCCACCGTCAGAGCTGAATCTGATCAGCTGATTTTTCAATGCCGCATTGATGTTATACCACGTAAAACTCATATTGATAATTCTGTTCAACCCAACAACATATTGGGAATTTGGATCCAAAATAATGGGTCGATTGAATTTTGTTGTGAAATTTTCTGGTTTGTTTCCCCCAGTCTTGACGGAAAAGGATGACAGGACAATTTCTCTTTCGATTTCCATTTTAGGGCTTGAAATACTTTCTGAAAAGCTTCTCATGCTGGGAACGGTTGATGACGTTTTCTTTCAGGAGAAGATCGAGAATGCCAACTCCAGTGTTTCTGATCCCCTGATTCGTATTCCCAGCAAGAATGGAGCCAACGATGACCTCAAGTTTCTGGAGGAGATCTGCGGGGTTGGAGAAAAAACGGATGGATCCACCTTTTTTTCTTTTTTTCAACCCCGAACCCATCTGTGTTGCTCTCGTTTTATAATGTTTGATGTATTCACTCAAAATTCGGGATGAGCGGTCTATTCTGCTATGTTGCCAATTCTTTTGCTCTTGCGTTATTTCCCCTTTCTTGAATTTTTTGGTGAAAAATGATTTGTAGCCCTTCAACTGATTTCTTCTGTAGTTTGCAATGGCCACAAGATCATTGAGATATTTGATTTTCTTCGCTGATGAAACATTTGGTTCACTGAGAGTTTTCTCCGCAGTATCATAATTCGTCAGGTCCAAGCTATCCAATATCTCATTGGCTGCATCTCCTGCTTCCCATTCCCCTTCATCTCCCGGCGCAAGAGCATAATCGGGAGAGTCGTCTTCTTCATATTCAGGTGGATCTTCCCCTATCTCTTTCGCAACTTCTTCATATGTTGGCGGCCTTGCTGGAATTTGCTTCTTTGTTTGGGATGGAACGGCCTCATCAAACAGGCCTTCAACATCCATCTCTTCAAATGGATCGACTTCGGGGAGATAATCAATCTCCGCCGGTTTGGCTTTTTTCTTTTTCCGGGGAAGTGGCCGAAGCGGCCCCAAATTCGACTCAATCACCTCATCCAGTTTCGATGTGACTGGTTTGAACATTTTTTCAAGTCCAATTTGACTTGTTTCTTCACCCAACTTTTTCTGGGTGATAGCATTGTGAACAAAGTTGATTTTTTTCCCCAAAGCAGATTTGCTTTTGGCCATTTCTTGCCATTTCAATAAACTCATTTTATATCCCAGAAACATGAATTTGGATGAAGAACAAGATGTAGAACGTCATGTTCATTAATAAAATGAAGATTCCAAATTATGATTGTCAGGATCCAATCACGAATTTCAAACAACTTCACCCGTTCATGCCGGATCGAACTTTCAGAATGTTGATCTGTGGCCCTTCAGGATCGGGGAAAACAAATGTTCTCCTGGATATGATTTTCCGCCTGCTCTTCTACGATAAAATCTTCCTCTATGCGAAAAATCTTGACCAAACCAAATATCAGCATCTGCTGAAAACGTTTCGCCCAATCAGCAAAGAAGCGGGGTATGACGTCGTGGAAGCATCCCCGGATGAAATCATCCCAGTTTCTGAATTGTCAGGGGAGAATCAAAAACTGGTTGTTTTCGATGATTTTGTTTCCGAAAAAAACCAAAAGCCATTGATTGATTATTTCATTCAGGGCAGGCACAAGAAATGTTCTGTGATTTATCTTTCGCAAAGTTATTTCGGAACACCAAAAGATATCCGTCTGAATTGCTCGCATTTTTGCATCTTCGAATTCCCAAGCAACAAAGAAGTCTCAGCGATCTGCAGGGAGAACAATGTCAGCAAAGAAGATTATCGGAAAGCAACGCATGATCCGTTCTCTTTCCTGTATGTGGATAAGCCGAGGAAATTCATTGCCAAAAACTTTGATGAAAGCATTTAAAATGAGTTATTCAAATGGATTGCTGTCTGAAACAGCTCGCTTCGCGGGAGGAAGAGATGGAAAAGATGGATTGCCAGGAGTTGGTTTCAAGCTGACGCCTTCAGGGGACTTCGACCTGCAAAGGAAACGCATGACCAATATCGCTGAAGGAAGGGGGAATTCGGATGCAATCACAAAGCACCAAGTTGACACGCTTGCAACGCAATTGCGAGCAGATTCTCTCCAGGTGGATGGTTCCTCGCATATGACTGGGGATCTTGATCTCAGGGGACAAAAACTCATCAACCCCGGGGAAATAGAAATGAATCGCAAATTGATCGTCAATCTGGACACTGATGAAAACCAGGATTTGTCAGCGGTGAATATGGTCACTCTGAAAAAATTCCATCCTGATGTATCAACTCATGAAGTCACGAAGGATATTGATTTGAAAGAACTTTTCAACGTGAAAAACTCAAAACAGCAAACATGGCATGATTTGGGAGCGCATTATAACAATCTGGTTTCTTATAATGACGCCAAGAATATCTTTCTCAGCCGCAAAGAGACGTTTCCAATGGAGACGGCTTTGGATATGGGAAATCACACCATTTTTAACGTGAAAGATCCCGAAGTTGCCGATCAGGGTGCAAATATGCGATATGTGGATGCCCAATCCGCGAAAAAACTTTCGTTGGAAGGTGGAACAATGACCGGAAACCTGGATATGAACTCGCAACAAATCAACAACATCTTAACGCCAACTCTGAAGCGACAACCCACGCCAAAATCTTATGTGGATAACCAGATAGGAGGTGTGGTAGCCCACACGATGGAATTAGAAGAAAAACTTAAAGAATATGTCAATGAATCGCATATTACGTCAACCTCTCACCCAAAGGACGCATTCCGCTATCTGATGGAAAATGTGGATGAATCCAGCTCTGAACATCATATGACAGTGACTGGGATAAGTGATTTTCCAGATTCGCCGCATCATTTCAACAAGAAGGCTTATGACTTGGAAATCACAAAAGATCTTTTAAATGAATACTCTGGGAGACTTGGATTCAATATGTACAAACTCCCAGAGGGAGAATACACCGTGTGCGTGGAATTCTTCCCCGCGTCAATGGATGGCGTGAGCGTCAACGTTGTGAGCACAAGTCTGAATATTAATCAGCAATCAACTAAGAAGTTTTCGGGGTATTCCAGATCCATCATCCACATGCACAAATGGAGGATTTCCCCACCTGAATTTATTTTCCTGGATTTGAAATGGAGAGGAACTGCCGAAGCAGCCGAAAAAGGAAATGCAAATCTGATCATATATGGCATTGCTGGTTCTCAACCTGATGTTGAAAGCAGCGTCTTCGATTCCCCTTTCGTTTTCCAAGCGGGGAAGATGGTCATGGAGGCTGACTTGGATTTGAATGGCCACGCAGTGTTGAATTTGCCGCTTCGCCCGTCAAAACACTTCATTTTTGCAAGATTTGTGAAAGGAAAACACGGTGATTGTTTGATCTTCCCAAATGAAGAGGAAGATGAAACAAATTATTGGCAACAATTTGGATCTGACTTCCGGATTTTGAATGTCACGGTTTTCATTCTTCAACGCGGATCCACCCCAGTGAGTGGAGCAACCATCATCATGACAAGTGTTGTTCAAGGAGATAGCATCACTCGGAACGCAGTCAGACCTTCCACCAATTCATTTGGTTCACTGCAGTTCACCTTCAATCTCCATGTTGGGCAGGAAGAAGCTTTCTATCTGGCTCTCTCGGATGGAAATGCCATTCAAAGAGCAAAAGCAACAATTCTGATTGAAAAATGATTTTCTCCCTGAAAAATGAAGCGAGCGAAGCGAAAAGCGAGCGAAGCGAGCCGCGACCGAAGGGAGCGACAAAGCATTTTTGCTTTCAATCACATCAACCCCGCAATTCGGGAAGAAGAACTGGAAGAGATCAAAAAACTTTTTCGATTTTATCACAAAAGATTTTGGTGTCTCAAACGAGCGCATGGCCGATTCAAGAAAATGAATCTGCTCATGAATTTGACCTCTTCCAGCCTGGTTGCAATCGGGACGATTGCTGGAGCCGCGACTTTGAACCCAATCGTTTTGGGAGTGATTTCAGGAGCAGGATTAGTTTTGAAAACCGCGAATGAAATGAAGAATCTGAAAAGCAAAATTGAGATGGCGAAGTTCGCTTTCACCACCTATGAAAAAACATTGAGTGATTTGCGCTTCGCTTTGCGGGGAGGAAATTTTGATCGAGCTGAATTTTTGTTTTCAATGGAAGCGATTGATGGGATTGTGATTGATTTGGGGTTGGATTTGGAAAAGTTTGAGAAGGAATGGGAAAGTCGATTTGAGTGAGCGTTTTTCATTTTCCAGTGGAAATGAAAAGATGGCTTACTTGTTTTTGACGAAAGTGACTCGTCGCCATTTCTGCTTTCGCCATGGAGTTGGTTTCGCCTCGAAAGACCATTGCCCTTTGGAGAGATTGTCGCTAACTTCGTCTACAGTGGGAAATTCATAATAGTGATTATCCACGAAATAGGCGGCATAATCAAGCATATTCTCATACATGAAGCACAAACGCGTATACAAATTACAGAAAACAATCTTGTCATCTTCTCCCGCTTCAATCTCCTCAGATTCTTTCCCGGGAGTGAAACCAGGATATTTCGCCAAAATTCGCTGCCAATTCCTTTCTAAATCTATTCCTCGTTCCTCCGGAGGTGGTTTTGGCAGCGCTTCTCCCGGTTTCAAGGGTGGATGAACTTGTTTGGGAGGAAGAGATACTGGAGTTGGCTTTGGCACTCGTTTTACTTGGAATTCCCGTCCATCACTTCTTCGGCGGAAACTGTTTTTCCCACTAGCCAGCGCAGAGAAGATTGTTCTGGAATCGATTTTCAAGTCCTTTGTGGCTGCGGCAATACTGGGATAAATGGCGTCGGATAAATCGGAAGTGACGTGAACGGCTATTGCATGTTCCTTCTTTGGAGTTGGTTTTGCATCTTCTGTCCAAGGATTTGTCATAGGACCTTTATCGAAACTTTGGAAGAGATAGATTTTCCGTCCATCTTTCACGACAGTCCGCTCGTCCCAACAACAAAATCGATCGAAGGCAGCAGAAACCGCCTGACGGCTCACACCAATCCACTTTGCCACAGCAGCTTTAGTTGCAAATGTTCCCAAAACTGCCCCTTTGGGAGAATCTCGAACCTCAAATCTACCAAAAACTTGTTCCACAACTTGAACGTCTCGACCTTCGAAAGGGAGAATAGTTCGTCCTTCTTTCACCGCTTTGTTGAGAGTTTGGGGAGACAGGTTCATGAATCTCGCCAAAGCGGCCTGTGAAGGAAATCTTTCACTGACCCTTTCTTTGGAGTTATTGTCAATCAACACCCACATTTTGGTTGATGGAAAAAAATAAAAAAATTCCATTAGAATTGATGAACTTTTCCGGCGAAAAACTGGGATGAAGTTTCAGAAAAACTTTTTCAAATTCCGATTCTGAATTTCTTTTTTTGCTCCAGGATATGAAAAGAATCGGAATTCAAAATTCGAAAATCTGGGGTTGGATTTTTTTTGGCTCCAGAATATTAAATGCTGAATTTTTTTTATTTTATCCCCGACAACATCCATTATAGACGGGTTTCAACTATCAAGGGGAAATAAAACCGTTGTTTTTTAGGGTAAATATTTGTTTATTCCCTAGGTTTTTTGATTTTGACAAATAATTTGACCATCTCAATTTTCCCAGGAGAGAGAAAATGTCCTCCAAAATAACAGAAATTTCACTCCGGGAGACAAATGAAATCCCAACCAACTGCCAAAAAAAGAATCGGATTTTCAAATTCATTTTCCCGGAGTGGATTTGAAAATTATTTTGAAAATTATTTTCCCGGAGTGGATTTGAAAATTCATTTTGAAAATTATTTTTCCGGAGCAGATTTTCAAATTCATTTTCCCGGAGTGGATTTGAAAATTATTTTGAAAATTATTTTCCCGGAGTGGATTTGAAAATTCATTTTGAAAATTATTTTTCCGGAGCAGATTTTCAAATTCATTTTCCCGGAGTGGATTTGAAAATTATTTTCCGGAGTGGAACTAAAATCTGGAGTGAAATTTCTGTTATTTTGGAGGACATTTTCTCTCTCCTGGGAAAATTGAGATGGTCAAATTATTTGTCAAAATCAAAAAACCCAGGGAACAAACAAATATTTACCTTAAAAAACAGCGTATCTATTACCCCTTGACAGTTGAAACCCGTCTATAATGGATGTTGTCGGGGATAAAAATAAAAACAATTCAGCATTTAATATTCTGAAAAAAAAATCCAACCCCAGATTTTTCGAATTTTGAATTCTGATTCTATTCATTTCCTGGAGAAAAAACTCTCTCCAGATTTTTGGTGCCAGATTGTCATTTTTGAAAATTAATTCAGCCAGAATTAATTTTCATCTCAATCATCGTCCTCATTTTTGTCCTCAAACTCATCGAATTCCGAGGCAGCTTCCACCTTTTCCTCCACCAAAACTTCATCCACGATGCATGTGATGGCTTTCAGATTTCCGCAGAAAAGGTGTTTGATTGAAAACACAACTTGCCCCCGGAGAGGAACGCCAATGAGTTCTTTTTGCCTCAGAATTGGCTTTTTCTTCTCATCGTCGCACAATTCCCAAAATCGACACGAGAAATCCGTGTGCTTGAGTTTGGAGGGATAAATCTTGGCATAAATCTTTTCCTGCTCGGATTTGTCGATTTTCACGAGAGTGAAATCTCCCTCCTGAAATCGAGCAAAAGACGGGGAAATCTCTTTGATTGCCTGCTTCTTTTTCATCGCAGCAGAGTTGAGATGTTTTTCCAGATCTTTGAAAAATTTGATGTTTTCTTCCGGAAGAGTGATTCCCAGAGAAAACGAGTCGCCTTGATGAGCGAAAATTTTGAATTTGGTTTGGAGTTTCACTTTGAACCGTGAGTCCATGTGGAGGCAGGGGAGAAGGCAGAAATTAATTTTTCCAGAAGATTTCTTACAGGGGTCTCCGATGTGAGCAGTCGGGGATAGATATTTTCGCTGGATTCATTTTTTGGGAGGAGATAAAAAAATGAATTAAATCGCAAAAATCCATTTCTCCATGAACTTGCGATCCTCTTCCGATCGGACTGGAAGAAAACCAGTGGCCATGTCAACCGCTTTTTGAAAGTTTCTTTCATTTTCAACCCCTTTATACCATTCCAAGTCTTCATCCGTCAAACCACAGGCTTCTTTGAATTTGGGGTGAATCCAAGTTGCATAATTTTTCATTTGCTTGAGTGGGATTCCCGTTTCCTCCACGGAAAAGAAATCTTTGTCTCCGATTGTGAAAAGTTTTTCTTTGTCAATCATTTTATTTAGTTTTTTTCTTCTCCAATTCTCCAATGACCCCAAGCAAGAGTGCTAATTTTATCTGGAAGGATAAATCGCTTGTCATCATCCGCAGAGAGAGCAGTTTTATTGACTGTTTCTGAGAACATCTCGTGGTGATGGCTGCGGATGAGATTCATAGTTCTCATTTGGCTTTTCCCGCTGAGAAGGCATTCTTTGAAGTCCTCATGGGTGATATGTTTCTTTATTGTTTGTTTTTTCACTCCCTTACATTTCTTGCCGCCACCATCAGTTTCAAATAATTTGTAGCTGTATAATTTAGGGCGTAATCCAACAAATTCTTCAATTATTTTCCCCCCAGCTTCATCTTTCATGAGACCGTTCACTTTTTTGTTCATGATTGGCATTCCTGAGGGATGATCCGGGGGATAGTTGGACGTGTCAAACATCTCCTTCACATCTGGCTTCAGTTCCTGATAGGCGTCTGCTGTTTCAATTTCATAGCACAACGAATCAGTATCTGTGAACAACAGCTTGGCTTTCTCCCCGTATTTGGGTTTCATATATTCATAGTGAAATCTGAACATCAGTTCCTTTGATATTTCAAGAATTGACATTCCACAGAAAATTGGTTTGTTGAATGTCATTTTCTTCCGCTTCATATGAACAGCGATGAGATTCTCGTCAAAGATTGTGCTATGTTGATAGGTGGGTTTAACCGCAAGCTTTGCCGCAATCTTTCGATCATTGACAAGTCTGATGTCAACTCTCTTGCGGATATTTTCCATTGTTTTGCCGAATATTGCGTTATTCATGAGTTTGAAAAAGTCTTTCTCGAAATCATTCTCCGCTGCTTGACGGAGTCGAATGTTGAGCTGGATATATGATTTCAGCCAAGGTTCTTCAGTGAATGATATTCCCCTGTGAATCTTAGTGAGTTTCAAGCCATGTTTCAGAGCTTGTTTCAATGCTCTGTGATGCATGATGATGCGTTTCTTATCTCGCAGATTGGGGATTAATTTCTCAACATTGTTCTCGCAGATCACTCTCTCGGGGGCAAAGGGATAATCATTATGCAAATCATGAAGTTCTTTGGGATATTCCAAATCCACTTCAAGCGCACAGGGAATTTGGCGCCATTTCTTGAAGTTTTTCATCCAGCGAAAGTTTCCCGTTGGAAGTGGTTGAGTCATAGCCCAAGAATAAAGGGAATTAGCATCGAGATAGAGAATGTATTTCGCGGGGTGAGTTGGGTCATATTGACCTCCCATATATGGATTGTTCGCTTTTCCATGGCGATTTGAGATCATGGCAATTCCACCACGAACTCCCTTCTCGAAGAACAGGAGCATATCTGGATCATTCAACAATTCAAGCTTTGCCCCTGATTTTTTCAGACCCGCGTCGAATGACAAACCAGGGGCGGTATAATACCACGCTGGATCTAGTTGATAATTCTTCAGGCAGACATTTCTGAATGCTTCGAAAACATCTGCCAGGAGCATCACATCCGTTTTCAAATAGAGATCGTGATATTCTCCTAAATTGTTTATCCCCATTTCATCCCAAACATTTTGGACATGTTGATAGTCTTCATCGGATATTCCCGATTCATTAATTTGAGAATAGAATGCCTCCTTTGGCGGCAGTTGTGTTTCCTTGAATTTCTCAATGGAATCCATATAATCATAGGGATAGACTCCTTTTCTGGAAAGAAGCTCGGCTTTGTATCCAAATTCTTTGTTTGTTTGTTTCAGTTTATCCATGCCTGACTTTTTCAAATTAGCTGCCAGACTCTCCAAGGAAGAACCCATGAATTTCATAGAATCGATGAATCTCACTTCATGAGTGATGTTAACTGTTTTACCCTTTTTGTTAATATATTCGCCAAGCTTGATCGCCTTTGAGAAGGATATATATTTTTCCTCATTGTTGGGGATGCATTTAATATCCCCAGGTATTTTGCCAAGATTTTTAATGAAGAGATGAGAATCATATCCCGCAAGATTATGGAAAATGACTGGGGTGAACTTTGGTTTCCGGAACTGGAGATTGCAACTGTTATGGGCTGCGCCACGATATTTTCCTGTGAAGTGGCAATGATCCCGCACCTTTTTATCAGATTCGTCGCCAAATTCTCCCTGACATATCCAACAAACTGTGGTTGCTTCATATTCTTTCTTATCTTCCTGGGTGAAAATTATCTTCTTTCTGAAGTCAAATTTCTTGTGAATATGTTTAATTGTTTCAATTAACTTCTCCACAAATATTTGTGCAACGTCATCATCCGCTGTTTTTGCCCGAAAGAGCACTGGGGGAAAATTCAAATCAACCCCATCCATGCCAACAACCTTGAAACAAAAGCCACATGGCGTGTGTTTTTGAAATTTATTTGTGAAACTGTGGCCGTTCCCTGGGGAACAACCACTGATCGATTCAGTGCATGCTTCAAAATCAGCGTAGATCACAAATGGAACTTTGATAGATCTGTTGTGGTTTTTAAATTGCAAAATCTCTCCCTTTGCGGGCATTTCGACTTTTATCGCTTCAGTTCTGCAACACAATTCTTCATGCTTAGCTAGATGCGCTTCGTCATAAAAATGATTGAGACAATGCAGGCAAAAAAGTTTGCGACCGACGTGATGATTAACTTGAGCTGAGAGAAGGCGACTCAGGCTGTTAACAACAGCATAATGTTGGATTTCATCTTTCTCAAAAAGCAGCAGGGTTATATGGCGTTGACGTTTTTTATGTTTTGAAATTCTCAAGGGATGAACCACTGATTCATACCCGAGAACATTAACGGCAATGTCGGGATTATTTCTTTCAAAACGATCTATGTCCTCCAGGGGCGTTGGAAATGAAATTTTATCCCAATTGACATCATCGGCTTGAGCTTTTAATTCTTTTGTGACTCTTTCAGGATGAATGTCACATGGAAAGAGTGCCCTTGTTACGGCCCATTTAAAGCATTGATTATCAGTATTTTGCATATTAATGAGCGCTTTCTTCTTAGCAAGGAATGGCGGAAGAGAAATATATGTGCTCCCGCCGAGGGGTTTGAATTCAACCAGATGCAATTCCAAATGATTTACGCGAACAAATTGCCAATTCGAGCCTTTCAGTTGGAAAATGGCAATGCGTTCAAGAATGTCTGCTATCATTTCATTTAAAAGAGCGGCGAGATCCGTCGCTGCGAGATTCAATTCTGGTTCCGAATAGATTGGAGCATCGATCTCAATTATTTCCCCAGTTTGTAAATTCTGGCGTTTCATTCGACAGGAAAGAATCAGTTTGATTTTAGTGCCTCGATTAGCATTGAGAACAGTCAGAAGTTTATCAGAAACTCGCTGAAAATAACCTCCAGGGGTCAGTCCTTCCACACCGTCAAAGATGAATTGACGGGTAAAGTTTTCTAACGCCGAAGTACTTTCGTGAACTCCTATTGGTTGTTGATAACTGACAACTTTGCGTTGAAAATCCGTGATCATATTAGCAGCCTTTTTCGCCAGAGTTTGTGGCGCGGCTTTTAGCCAATTCCACCATGACCGGAAAGTATTGGAAATTGTTTTCAATATACCAGGCTGCGGAGGAGGTGGTTGAGTTTCTGGCGGTGTGGGTGAATCAATATTGCGCGGAGATGCAGTAATTAAACGTATTAAATCAGCCTTTTTTCTAGCGCGAGCGCGGCCGGGGATATATCTTTCCCTGGCAATTTGTCTTAGTTCCCTAACTGTCATGCGTTCCATTTTTCAGGAAAACATAAAATATTTTTTATTTCATGTTCTTCTTCCCCGCTCAACATAACAGATCAATAAAAAAGCAAAACTGTTGGCCAACAGAATCTCTCAAGGGAACTCTCTCCTTCCACCACTTCTCCCCCACCCAGTTCCCTTGAGAGATTTTTTTTTTTCATTTTTCATTTTTTCATTTTTTCATTTTTTCATTTCATTTTTTGCCACTTAGGCTTGAGATTGAACCAGCACTACTGCCGTGAACTCCCCGTCAACATCTGTCAACCTTCTTTCGAAGCGGTCATCGAACACGACTTAGCTCTACTCAACAACCCGACACCCTTTCTTGGCTTGCAGTATATATATCATAGCCGCGAGGGTTTTTAGCTATGATATATATACCGGGTGGTTGATAGGGATCAAACAGTCAGCCCTCGCTTTTTCTAACTGTTTCATAACCTATCCGCCACCGATATACCATATAGTTCGAGCAACTCTTATATAATGATCAAAACCGCCACGCTTTCACATGTGGTAACTCTTTCACCCCGCGTCTGCGCAAAACACAAGAATGGTTAATTTTATGCAAGCAGGTGGTAAGTGTAAGCAGGTGTTTTGCTTTCTTTTGTTCCTGTGAATTTTACTCTCGGCGTTCAACCATTCTCGGTAAGATTCTACGCGAAAACAAAAACCCAAAATCCCGTGAAATTTTCGCGTGATATCACAGAAAGCGAACGAAATGAACGAAGTGAAACGACTCGGTGAAACCGCTTCAAATTCAGGGTAAGTCGCTTAAAATATTGAGTTAATTTCAGCGGTGGAGCGATTCTTTTCGGTAGTATAATAAGGATCATTCACAGACAACATCATCATTTCTTACGCTTTCCCAAACATAAACCCATGACACACAAGCAATAAGCTAAAAATCCACAAAACCATTTTGAGAAATAAATTATTATTTCTGCTGATATTAACACGTAATGGCAATTAACATCAACGAACCAAATTCACCCCGTGTTTCGAATAAGCAGAAAATATCATGATAATTTAAATTTATTTTTTGAATTTGAATTGGCATAAATCATCGAACTAAATTTACCCTCGTCTTCCGCATAAGCTATGATATTATTTATCTGTTACGATTGGGCAGACAGTTAGTTTATTGCTGTGTGTCATGGGTTTATGTTTGGGGAAACGTAAGAAATGATGATGTTGTCTGTGAATGATCCTTATTATACTACTAAAAACCGCTAAAAAGTCAAGGTTCAAAGTGCATTTTGTCTAATTTTTTTAAGGGTTCAAGAAATTTGAGACCCAATCGCACCACATGCAAGTTTTAAAAGATATTGTATTTGGAAAACTTTATCAAAGAAGCAAAATTATTAGCTATTGTCTTCTGCTATTCTGATTGGTTAAGCACGAACATTTTCTAAAATTTACTTGATGCAAATGGATTTTCTTAATTTTTATACTGAAATATAATTATGAACCATCATCCCTTCCTCTATTCTTGAAACCAAAGATATTCTATGTGGGAAAGAGCCAATTCCGCAGAACAATGAAGTTTACGGTAGTTCTTATGTGGAGCATTACTTAAGTTTGCCTGGTTGGAGCAATAGTTACATACATGCAAGCAAAGATGTGTTCTTTTATGGAGTTGTGCTCTTGCAACAACAATAACACAAAAACAGGTTTCTTACCTCCCTAACTCTTCCCTGCCTTCTACAGATAATATTGTGTTCTACCTTTCCAGGTACTCTTCGTCGTTTTAGTGAGTCTCTAAGACTTCTTACAATGTAAGTAGGTCAAAAATGCAGCTGCAGAAAACAAATAAAGAGTAAGTTAGAAAAAATTCAGCTAAAATAAAGGGGAAAGTGTGATGAGCATACATCACATGAGAACCCACAGCAAAATATTCAAAAAATTCTTTGTCTCACAAATTACAAAATTTTGTCAAGAAGAAAAAAAGGCCAGCTTTTTGATAAAATTAAATTTTTGGTAATGGCTATCAATTGGCAAGCTTCTGTAATAATAATAATAATAATAATAATAATAATAATAATAATAAATAATAATTTTTTTAAATAATACAAGATGTTTATTAACAATTAAAATAACTATTTACAATACATTAATAATAATAATAATAATAATAATAATAATAATAATAATGTTTAACCAGGGAACCCACATCACCGAGGTGCTTTTCAGTGGGACCCTGCAAATAATAATTCATAAATAAAGGAAAAAAAAGCTAATTTATGGACTGTGAACTATTACTTTCTATTTCCATCTGACTGTGTCCTCTCATTCTGGATTCAGAACCCATCGGGAAAAAATTTACCTCTTTACCTGCTAAATTAAGGTAAAGTGGCATTTGGGCCAAACTGGCACACACGGGTGGAGCTTATCCTGGTTTTTGTAGCATGAAGTTGATTAGGAGTATTGTTACTCCCCTTGGATGGGAAGCTACAGCTGTAGTCCATTACAGGTTACCCCAGCATTATGTTACCAGTACCCATTTATACATCTGGGAGGAGAGAGGCACTGTGAGAGTGAAGTACCTTGCCCGAGAACACACCACAATGACCCAGGCCAGCCCTCAAACCTGGACCACTCAGTCCGAAATGTCCAACGTACATGTACTAACCATTATTAGGCCACTATATCTTACAAATAATCTAAATGAGCAAAAAAAGAGCCCAATTTTTCCTTGAAAGACTGGACAGAGTAACAACCAAAGTTGAAAATAGCAATATTTTTCTGTTATTCTGTTGTATTGAACTTTTCCTAGGAATTCAACTCCCAGTCCTTAACGAGGGATCCATAAGGTTGGAGTAACATGTAACTGTGTGGAAATTAAAGTAAATTTATGAAAGTTATATGTAAACATGCAGTTAGCTGAACAATGAAAAAAGGATCAAATACATTTACATGTAGGATGCTAATAATACATAACTGCCATTTTTTAAATGCTCAGCATCCTAAGCACTTTTGCTCCAAACAATACAAGGGTGAAGAGTTAAAACTTACAATGCATTTTAAAGACTACCGGTAAAAATTAAATTAACTAAGCACTAAGATTAATGGAAATTAACCTCTCAGCTGTACAGGTGACCAAGGACATTGTTCTTCTCCCCCATAGTCATTATTGATAGCCTCAGCAACTACAGCAAAGGCTAATTTATTCCTCACTGAGCTGGCACTGGAAATAAAAGAAAATCAGTTAATTACTTAGAAAAAAAACCAGCAAACTTGATTTTCTGTGTTACAAATTAAAAGGGTATTGAATGGTCTTTGAGAGCATTTGTTAGCAAGCGCAGCATTTATATCTTTGCAAGCACAAAGATTGCAAAAGTACATGTACCTTTGCAAAAATCTACTGTATCTTCGCTAAAAACTGAGCATGTGAGCAAAGTTTTGTAAAAATGGACAAGCACAGGTACAGTGTAAATGGATACCCACTAAAATTTTCCAAGAAATTCAAGCAGAAGCCTAATAAATTTGGCAAGCAATTGAAAATTTTGAGGGACCATTCAAGACCACTCTTCAAACATAAAACACTGAAAACAAATTGCTTCCATTTTCCTCTTTTATCTGAAAGGTTCGCAATCAAGTAAAGTTGCCCACACTTGAAAAAACACACAAATTGAAATCTACATGTAAGAGATAATTTTTCATTAAATTAACAGCACTAATGAGAAGGGAATGATTCAAAACCATTGCCTTGTCTACTTTCAAAATAATTTGCTCTTAGGTACTTCTTGATACTTATAAGTTATTGCACAGTAAAAAAGACAGTATAAGCTAATTAGTATACCTTTCCTCCAGATAAAAGCCATGAAAACTTGCATCATCTTCCATCAAGCATTTGTACATCTTTCGAAATTCAGTCTGAAATGTGATTTAACATATAGCAAGCAGTCAAAACTAATTGACAGAGAAGTTGCACAACAGACCAATTTTGATATACCTGAAACAATAGGCATCAATGTGAGGCTCTGGGGAATAAACCATATAAACTCTATATTTTAATCCCCATAGCCTCATATTTTTGTCTACTGTTTGAGGCTAAATTTTAATAATTTATTATATCGAAATCCGTCTATTCCTAGTTTGAACATCATACATGTAATTAACTATTATAGTGCGAAAGCGTGTGATATCGCCTAATCTTAGCCGTTGAAGTCATAGGCTGAGTTGGCTAAAATTAGGCGATATCACCCAAGCTTGAGCAGTATAATAGTTTTATAATTCAACACATTGATAATAAAGCACAGTTTGAAGAAAAAATATAGGCTGGTCCGTCATTTTTGCATTCTCTTGTCAAAATGCGAAATTTACCTCCATCGTTGGATATACGTCATGTAGACATAGTGTATATCAATAACTTTTTGACCATATTTGGGCAGTGTATCAATGTGTTGAATTATAAAAATTATAAAATACAGTATAGACTGTAGGGATGCAAAGGGAGGAAAGGCCATACCAGGCAGATGTGGGACATTGAAAGACATTAAATCAAGGATTTGACCTCATTTAACCAACAATTTGGCCTCATGGTGGGTACAACAGTTATTTTAAAACCTGCATCTGCCTAGCCTACCCCTGTCCCCATGTTGGTGGACATAAACTTAAAGACTTCTTGTCAGCTACACTGTACATGTACTTTAGACTCGCTTTTGATACATGTAATTCCACCAACTGTACCCCCTCGCCATTAATTGTCACTTGAATTTCTATGGATTAGATGTAAACCATCAATTAAGTGTTTTAAAACTTTGATTCACCATCAAACAGTTGCTGTAAAGTCCAACATGTACCGGAATTCTTTTGTTCAAAGAGAAATTCATAACTTTTCAAGTCTAAATAAGGCAAACGAGCAGGGAAAAGCATGCATCAGAAACATTCTTACTTACGCGACACATTGTAGGTACGTGGACTTTTGAACTTTTATTGCTTTTGGTTCGTCTTTGACTGCTCTCAAAAGCTTGCTGGTTCTCGAGAAGTTTACGCAAATGTGTAAACTTTGCTCGTAAGTTCCTGGAACTTCACCGCGTTTTCTTCATCCCGAACCTTCAATTGTTCCCTTAACGTTTGATTTTCTTTCAAGGATTCGTCTAGCAACAAAGCATGGCTGTCGCTGAGTCTGATGTTGTCAGAATTCCTTGACATTTTGAAAGAGAATGCCTCAAAAGTACTCTCCTCGCCGTGAAGTAAATCAGAAATGATCGCGAATGTCGCCAAAACGCGCGCCATTAATGCAAAATCGAATGTCTCACCTTGTGATTGGTCCTCGGACACAGGAGAGGAGCGCGGGCTCATTTTCCCGAACGGCGGATGGTAATGGAGCCCACGAACTTCTACCGAACTGACCGAACTGACTACCGGTTGAAGTCGACTGAGGTCGAGCCAACGATCGATCTTCGGAAGCCTCGTTCCCAAGATTTATCCGTCTCCAGGGACTCAACCGCGTTCAGAGACAAAATGGCGGCGTGTGAAGACTACTTTATAGCGTCGACTTTATGTGATACAACACCGCATCATGGAGCATCATGTCGAAATACACAAGTTCCCAATTTTTTTGTGGTCACTGCAAAGAATTCCTCGGAAAGTCAACATTTTATAAACACAAAAGGCGTTATTGGAATTTTTCAAAAGGAACATGGCAACTGGCCAAAGCCACTGGCACAAAGGACACAAAGTCAGACAAGACTCGAATTTCGCGCTCGTACGTGTCTCAAGACGATTTGCCATCTGAGTCATTTGACGATGACTTCTTGGAACCAAACTTACCCAGAGATAAAGGAAAATAATTGTTTGCACAGACAACGACAAAAAAAATTGTTTGTCTTGAAAAAAATTAATCCCGCCCCCGCTCCAAATAATTAATGGTCCGTCCATTAGGATAAGATACCTAGCTAGTTGCCGTTGCTACCCATGGAGAGATAGATTTATCACTTCTTTCGGTAATTCAGTAAAAAGTAAGAAGTGAATTATATTCTTCTTTATCCTGTCCTATACGCATCTGAAATTATGCGTAAAGGCTCGTAAAGAAGCGTAAGGGGTTTACAGCAAAGCCGATGAAAATAAGACGGTAATTAGTTCATGAGCTCACAGAAAGATAAATGTATCACTTCGTTCGCTAATTCAGTAAAAAGTAAGTAGTGAACTATATTTCTTTTTATCCTATCGTATACGAATCTTTAACGTCCTTTAAGTAACCTTTACGCGTTTTCAGAGTTTACGCGTCTTTACGCAACGCGCAATCTGTCCGTAAAGAAAGAGCGTCATATTTACGGTTCTTTACGCAAGAGCTTAAGATACGTAAATTCTTGATTTCACGCTGTGAATAGCAGAATGGTTTCATTTGTGGGTGAAACCCTCGAAAGGGGTTTTCTTTCCTGCTCGTCAAGAAAAATGGACAGTTCACGCTGGCTGATGTTGAAATTTGCAAAAAGACCAGAGAACACAGTAGCTATATAAGAAGGCATTTCTTTAATTGGTGATAAACCCCGCATCAATGGGTGGTAAATCGCCTGATCCGAGTCGGTAGAGTGGGGTTATCCGGATCTGGATCACCCCACGAACATGAAGAAGATAATTTAGACGAATACATACATAGCGCTTATTTAATAAGAAGTGAACAGTGGACAGCGAAGGAAGAAATATAAGCGTGGTAGGAATCCCAATTAATTCCACTTCTTTCGGTTGTTTGCCTTTCATTAATTTTTATTTCGTTAAGTTGAAGGAACAGAACAGCCAACTGAAACTTCACCGCCGAGAGAAGATGTAAACAATCCCGGCATAGTAAATCGAACCCAATCGAACTAAATTTCAATCGAACTCAATCGAACTCAATTCATGGACTGAGTTCGATTGAGTTCGGCAATCGAACGAAATCGAACTCACCGAAAAGAAAAAAAATCAATCGAACCCAATCGAACGTTCGATTTTCGAACTCGTGATTTGTGTAAAACAGGCGTTGAAAATCCATAACCAGATCTTGGAAGCTCGAGTTACTTCAGCCCAGAGTGTAGCTCAGGTGTTTTTCGTAAACGAAGAAATTCCGCAGAAATGACTTCAGATACGCTGTGGATTGTAAGCTTCAAATGCGTAGTAAAAGGCTACCAGGAATGCCGCTTTGACGTCAAGGATGGCGAAGTTTTCAAGGTTTTAAAGAAAATAGGCGAGAAAGGCCGTGCATTCCGAATTGCAAACGAGCGCGGACAATTAGGTCACCTTTAACGTGAACTGGTTGCTTCCCTGTGGCCTGTAAGTGCTTCGATAACTTGGTAAGTGAAGATGTTTGTAAGGGATTCAATAGACCCGGGAACAGATCCAACCGAAACCTTTGATGGGCTTGCTTTGGGCTTGCTTTGTATAGATTTACCAGAGCCAATCGATGTTCGATTGAGTTCGGTTTCCGAACTCAGTCGAACATAATCAGATGGATTGAGTTCGATCGAATTCGATTTGTTCGGAAATCGAACTCACTGAAAGTCCGGTGTTCGATTTCGTTCGATTGCCGAACTCAATCGAACTCAATCCACGGATTGAGTTCGATTGAGTTCGATTGAATTCGATTTTCGAACGTTCGATTTACTATGCCGGGAAACAATGCACGCGGTGTCTTGCGATACGTTTCTTGCGAGTTTTGCTTCCGCTAGTGAATGTTTCTCGGGCGAAAATAACCCTAAAGCGATCACTTTTTCATTTAATTTACTTTTCTGTGTTTCGGATACAGAGGAATAAAAACTGGATATATTTTTGTGTGTCTGATTGCGAAGTGTTTTATGAAACAGCTGCGTTACGCGTTACTGGAAAGGTTTCAAATTACTTTCAGATTATGCAAATTGCAACATTTTTACCTCAACTGAAAAAATATATTTCAAAGGGCTAAATTTGTTTCTCTCAACCTAAATTATGTCAACATCCACACTCGGTTTTGGAAAATCTGGAATCTTGTAAACATTTTGGTGGGAAATTAAAAAACAATTGCCTTGGTTCGAGCGATAAAACCTCCGTCATTTTGCACTTTTCAGCCGCACGATGCTTCGACTGAGTGCATTTTGGCTTCGTTTGATCGGCATCGTGTTTACGTTCGCTTGCTCGTCTTTCAGTGCATGGCCTAGCCGTGAGAACGAGGGAAATCAGAAGGAAAGCGGAAATCACGGCTATATCAAGGAAATCCCGCGCTTCAAGGTTACATAAACAAGTAAGATAGTATTTATATCGGAAAGATTTCCGCATAACCCCACACATTAGTTATGCATACCGTTATTAAAACTAAAACAAAAGCGGCAAAACAATAGAAATCCAAAATCAAAACAATAGCGCGCACGCCCGGAGCAAATGACTGGTCCAAGGGATCAATATTTTGGTATGAATATGAAACATTAAACATTTTGCTACTTTTGGTAGCAAAAGACAAACAAAAGATAACTGTCATGTTAAAGTGTCAAAAGCCATCTAGCTTGGGAAAAAATACCTTACTAATTTGTCATCAAGGAATCATCCCATTTCCCAGACTCTTTGGCATTGAATTTTACCGGTCACAAATCTTTATTTCTAAAGTTTTAAAAAATCAACTGTAAAAATTAACCAGTCCAAATCTTATATCCTGTATGCGTTTTACACAAAATTATCCGTTATATTATGCGTAGTCTGCGGTCCGTCGATCCGGTAATTCGGTAGTCCGTTGTCCATACTGCACACAACGCAGGCTCAAAAATTTGACTTCAAAATGGCGAAGAATGTTTTCCAAACATATGTTGACAGTTTTCGATGGCGTTTATGGTTCTACTGTGGTTTAATAACTTATTTGTCTCACTTTTACTGACACAAATTGGAGCTTTCACAACAAGGTAGCAATGGATATTCTCATAGCAAAGTCAACAGCGATGAACTGCGTGATAAATATCGATGAAGAGCTGAATTAAGAGATCGAACTTTATAAAAATACTGGATTTGGCCGGATCGCAATGGACCCTAACAATGAGTCCGAAGCACTTAAATGACATGTATGTATCAGCCTTTGCTTTTTTTGTGTCCCTTATTGTGCCTGAAAGTAAAATTCAGAGTTATTGTAGAGAGAAGTGTTCCATTGTTTTGTTTTTTTTTTTTTGCATTAAAATGAAGTATGACGGAACCCCTCATTTACAAACTAATTGTAGGATTTTTATAAGTAGAATTGTAGGATTTTTATAAGTAGAATGATGCTTAGCTGAACATTTACTGTCTTTCTCTTGCAATTTCATTAAAATTAAACCACTTTTTCTTAATTACCGAATTTTGATGAAATCGCCAGAAAAACGTATAAATCGTTGAGTGAGGTGCAAAAATTCCTTCATGCTAAAAAGCTTTTTAGTTGCCCAAAAATTTTATTGCATTTTTCGTAAGCATAAAGATCTTTCTTACTTCTAGTATTAAAACTACGTTGTTAGCTTGTTGCCCATTGGAGATAATAAGATCTAAAATGACCTAATTTTGGCGTCTCGTGAAAATGACCAAACATGCCCTTCACTTACGTTATTAGGAAAGCAAAAAAAAACAAAGCAACCGATTCCAATAACACATTTCGCTACAAGACTGATCAATATAGAATACGATTTAGTAGTTTTTATTCCCAGGCTGCTATTTTTGTTGTCTTGCTACTCGACCAAATTTAGCTAATTAATATGCATACATTTGTGCCAAATGGCCATTTTTCGGGGGGGAGGACACTACAACTCAGAGAGAATAAAAATTTTGACCTTATATTTTGGTACATGTATCTACTCTTGACCCTAAACCTTTGTGCACAGTTAGAGCGAAATCGATGATTTGAGTATTATCACCTCCTGCCTGCTCCTGCCTGGTTTTCTGGTGGACATTCTCATAATTTATTCAATTGCCTGTTCATGGCGTTCAGATAGTGTGGATCGAAAGATAGGCAGCGCATAGAAGAAAAGATACCGTGTCGCGTGAAATTTTTGCGGGTTTTAATTTTTGTGGATTTTGCGGATTGCCCTCGAACAGCAAAAAATAAGACAAGAGGCTACCAGTAGCCTATACTCATGCGCTTGTGTAAAAAAGTTTTACCGCTTATTTTAAACGGGTCACGCACCCCTCCCTCCTCAACGAATTTTGCGTGACACACATTGCTTTATCACTCATTGATTCCTGATCAAACCCACACTAGTCTAATACTTCCCGAACCGTGAATTATTTGTACTACATTGGGTTATTCCAGAAATAATCCATCCTCCCTCCCTCCCTCCCCCCTCCCCCACAGACGGATGGCAAGATTTTTTGACCCCTTCCCCCCCCCCCCCCCCCCCCGCCCGGATTTCCTGGCCCGCTAGACTCCCCCTCCCGTCTGGATTTCCAAGCCTAGAGACCCCTCCTACTACCCGGATTTTCTATTAATTTTTGGAAGCCCAAAATATACAGGTATGAAAAAATACATGTGATCGCATTCAGAAGATTATGCTTTTATAATGTCAAAACTGTAGTGATGAGTGCAATAAATTGGTGAAACATTTTAAAAACAAATATTGCGTGATGCACCATGGAAAAAACACCCTGTGATTTCAAGACCAAATAAATGAAATTCTTCTGTAAAGCTAGTTCCTTAAATAATTGCTTGGATTTTGCCACATATTAGTTTTTTCCAGCCAAGCTTCGTTTCATGCAAATTTTGTGTAAAATGTAATTCGATCGCGTGTGAAATGTAATTCGATCGCGCGCTGTTTGTTCACGATCATGAATCGAAAATATTTTTTTCTAAAGGTCAACTCATATTTCCTTGAATGAAAATGTCTTTCCCTTAAATAAAAGAGTTAAACGCTTATCAGAATTGAGTGATTTTCTGCTTCCGGAAGGCTTGGCGATTTTTTTATCCTAATTGCAGCGCGGAGCGCTTGTAGCGTCTGCAAATTATATTTATTTATAAACATCACAAAATAAGAAGCGATTTTAGAATACCAAGCAGCCACTTATTTACATATCCCTAAATCGTTTGGTAGAACGAAAGAAACCATTAATATTCAATGACATGCAAATAAGTGACCGGGTATTCTACATTTTAGCCCAATTGTAGAAATAGAATTTAATGCGTATTTGCAAAACGGTACATCCAATTTTTTTTGTCTATAACTGGTACGACTACTCCGAATAAAATAGTATTGAAAATTACCGAGAAACTGATTTGGAAATCAAAATTGCAGAAACTATACAGACATCTCTGCGTAAGGTGACGTGTGTGAAGTTTAATAGAACTTTAATAAATAAATAAATAATATTTCATGAATCACACATTTTCTTTTGTTATTCAACATCCTTTATTTAACTTACATACTTCATGAATATTTAACCAACTGAAAGTCCGGGGAGGGCTTGATAATGTAGAAGGGAAGAGCGGGGCTGATGAATTGAATAAATTGCTAATTATAAATGCAAGGGCAATATCTATATAAATCCCCGGGATTTATCTGTATATTGCCCTGCTGCCCTGGGCAATATCCAAATAAATCCCTTCCATTTATAATGAGCAATTAAAGCATTTCATACACGTCCTTTGACCACGCCAAACATTCTGAGAAAATTTCTCCCTTTAACACATCACATATATAGAAATTTATTCTGCAACTATAGAAAATACAGTAGTATCCCATATATCATGCCGGTTATGTGTTTACTCTAAGAAAATTTTAAGTCTTTGGATATTACAAACGAACAATTCTGGAACACAACAATGTTTGATCCTTTCACAGTCGCGTTGTTGTCATCTTTGGCAAAATCTTTTTACATGGTCATCATCTAACTGATCTACTTCTCTTTCTTACGAGGACTCGGCTTTCCTATCTGCTACGGAACCTTCTGATCGACAATTTAATACTTTAGAAATCTCAATTTTGGTAGAGACATCAGGGGCTCTGATATCTTTGTAAGGATCTGATTTCTCGCCTAAGCTTACGTGTTTGCCGGTATTCTGGACTGTCTTCTCTGCTCGACTTCGTTATCACAAACAACAACGATATTACGCCCAGGATTTTCTTTTTTTTTTTTCGACTTCAACACTATCTCGTTCGCTTACTTCTCTAAAGTCTCCCAATAAACAAAAATATGACAAAAATCATACACAAAAGGTTTGAAATTTGATTGTTGTTGGCTCAGCAAACAAACAATGTGCTATTGTTCTCCGTTTCTCACCTAAACAAGTGAGAAGAAGTGGTTTGAATAAATTGTGACCCGTGAAACGCACCTTTCTCGATGCTGTGTGAAAACCCTGCGGTCGGATCAAAAAAGACAAACAAACAGATGACAAAAACAAGTGGCCAATTATTGCCCTGTGAAGGACGACCTTTATATAAGCTATACCTCTTGAATAATATCATGAAATAAGTTAGGCCCTCGGGATGTATATGGCTTAATACCTCCGTTCTCGGGCTTTATCTCTTTCATAAAATTCAAGTCTTGTTTTGTTTACATAATATCATGGAAAATTTCTCCAAAACTATTAAACGAGAACACAAACTGAGAAAACGTCAACCACAAATTGATTTCAACATAAATTCTCACCGAAAAATGTAATTTCTTTTATGGTATAAAGTCCCTCGGCTGTTTGAAAATTCTAAAACTCCGCTTCTTCGAAAGAAACATCACCCCGCATTGAGAAAAACGTATGGAGTTCCTCGAAGCAAGATTTCGTCGCTTAAAGAAAGCTCTCCTGTTTCTCCACTACAGCGGCTTCTGAGTATTCTTTAAAGCTTTCTCTTTCCATTTTGAATATTTTGGATGTGTGTTATTACTCCGACCCGACAAAACTATGGTTTTGAAAACAAAGCACACGCCGAGCGCGGCAGCCATTTTTGTAGAATGTTTATGTGACCTGACGACGCGGTTAGCAATAATATATGCGTGCATAAATTTGCATGCACAAATGTGACACCAAAAAAAAAATGACCAAGAAAAACGAAGCCCATTTTATGACCTCATAGCGCTTCGCGCATGAGGTAATAAAAAATAAGATCCCGCAGAAAAAAAATACATTAACTATCGCAAAGTAATGCTACGCAAAAATTTACTCCCCTAAGTCAAATAAAGAACATACATGTAATATAAACTTGCGTTACCGGGACGATATAGATCGTAAATAAAAACTATTAACATTGATTTTAATAGAAAACAACATGGTTTTATTTTTCAATAGTGATAACAGTTTTTTCTTGAACATTGCAGAGGGCAAAGGTAGGCTTTTTGTTTGATTTTGATGTTTCGTCACCTTCGAGGATTTCAAAGAATTCAGTGTCTCTAAGTAAAACGTACCGTAACTCAACAAGTAATAAAAGTTGAAAATATAAAGTTCCCTTCCTTGTTAATGTTCTGCTTCTTGAACAGGAAATCGCAAACATTTTTCCCAGCAGAAATTTCAGTCATCTCAAACCGCCAAAAATTGTTCCCTCAAAACAGAAAAAAGTGCGAATCCGCAGTCTGAACGCCTGTGACAGGCTATGGATTACGAATTCTGTGTTGTGAGCGATCGTTGAACATATCAACAAACTGATGTTTTTACAGGATGGCCATTTGCGGAGGTCTACGTCAGCCTCCTATGCCAGTGGAAGTTTGAAAGAGGTATGATCTTTTACTTAAAGAGTCTAACCCACCCAGTTTGCATTGCGCGCTTCTATTGTTATGATACGGCTCTATTCCATATTTGGGCAAGCATATCACCTCTTGCACGAGTGAATTTCTCATCTACAATACAGTATGGACTTTCGGGAGCCCTGAAAATGGCGGATGAACCAACGTAGGCGCGCAATGCAAACTGGGTGGGTCAGATTCTTGAAGTAAAAGTGTCGAAGATAAGGCCAACAGCGTACCGTCATGGCTCAGTATTATTTTACACACGTAAAGTCATTGTTTTCGCTGGTTAAAACTATTGTTTTATGCCATTCTCGTTGCCGTCGCTGTCTTGGTCCCTACAGAATTAAAAAGAGTTGATTAATTCTCGTTACTTGAGAATAGACTTATTGATTTTATCATTGTGCAAGTTGCGACTTTCCGTCTCCTCTTTTGTGTTCAGACTGCCCATGATTGTAGCCCAAACCGGATGACAGCAGTGAAGTTGACTTTTAATTTAGACACTTCTTTAGGAGAAACTTTTTTAGGAGCTGAGAACTCGTTCAACCTGTTAAGATGGCATAGCCGCGACAGTTCTTACCCTCAAAAGGATGGACAATTCCACCTGGGGGAATTTGTGAACGTCTTTGAACATGGTTAGTAACCTGTATGTGAGAAAACGTCAACCTTTTTGGGTGAGAAAGTGGCACGAGTTTCACATACATTTAAGCAGACCAGAAACACCGTTCAAACACTTTTTCTCTTGATTCCCTCAAAAGCGCGCGGCGTGACAAAAAGAACAACACCTTGAAAGAATGCCATTGTCTTTTTTGTTGCGCCACGTGCGCTTAATTGAACTATCTCTTTAAAAACAGTTGCGCGCTACGCGCTAAATCAAAGTAACTTTGAAAAGGGCTTATTTGAAAATGGAAAGTTTCACTAGTTAGAGTAGCTGAATTAAAGGCTACGAAAGCAGCTTTTTATCTTGATATTTCTTCATTGACAGGCACTTTTTTAATTTTTTTTTTTTATTATTACACACTTTATTTATACTCGAGGTCCTGGAGCTTGTTGGGCTCCTAGCTTAAGTAGCTAATGAGTCGAGTTTAAAAATAAAATATTTGTACAATACATTCAAAAAAAAAAGAAAGAAAGAAAGAAATTAATTAAATTGTAAACCTCAATAATAATAATAATAATATAACTATTTGCATCTAAAAGGGAGGGTATATACATCTAAAAGAAAGATCATGATAACAAAATTCAGAAAATATGACAAACAGTACTACTAAATGGAAAGATCGCCCTCGGGGGAACAGTTGCATGCGTCAAAAGTTATCTTTCTGATCCGTGTTACAAACTGTTTAAATGTTGGAGAAGTTCTTAGATCATCATTTAGAGAGTCCCAGATTTTTGGTCCGTAGTACCTAAAAGACTTCCGTCTTGTTTAATCTTTTAGGTTCTCTCAAACACCTCCGTGACGCGTCCACTCCTTTTCTAGATTGCTTTCTGTTTGGCACTGACAGTGGTACAATAGGTGAGAGATCTTCTACTGCTCCTTCCAGTGTGGAAGAGGTTGGGGGGAAGAGAACAGGGCAGAAACTAGGTAGAAAGAGAGCAAGAAATGGGAGAGACGGGGTTCAAAATCCAACGAAAATGAAATTTGTGAAAACGCACAAAGAGCGAGGAGGTCAAAAGGATCACAATAATGCAAAGAATGAAAAAAATGCCAAAGCAAAATCGCCGTATAGTGTTAAGGGTGCACCAAAGAGAGTTTAGTAACCGGAAACCGGAAGTGAAGGCTACAGGAACCGGGAAGTGGAGTCCTCCCCCGCTGCTATTCCCGTAGTAATTTCAAACACTTTCGTAGACTTGAACGTACTTGCGCTTGTATTATTACAAGTACTTGCAAAGTGTACCAAGTTGATAAATTTTATTTTTAGTCAACTAATAATAAATTGACGACATGCCCTACTAACCCTAACATAAATGACTGCTGTTGGTTCTGCATTTGTATCTGCGGAGATTGCATGTGTATTTGCTTTGATTGGTTTAGTTTGTGTAATTAACTATTAAACCGTTCCTATTTTCATTCTTTTAACCTAGGAATTGTAGCCCAGTTACCACAAGAACTGAGCACGTTCTTAACGCAAGTCCAAACAAAACTCAGTGAAGTTATCAAGGGCGTGGGCAAGATAGACCATAGATTATATCCTTTGCAATGTTGTCATTCTTGGTAATATGCTCTCACACATCCGCGTTTTGATAAAATGGGGCACATGCCCTCCAAACGATGTTTGTGCAACGAGATTTCGATGTGAAGTAATGTCCATAAATGATATTCGAACACTGCTGACTTGCGGGAAAACTATTTTAATTAACTGTGTCAGTTCAAGGATACTATGCAAGAAGACCGCAAGATAATATGATCTATAAAAAAAATAAGAAAATATAACATGGAGACAATCCTTTATGATATTTCTATCCCATCCTATTAAACTGAAAACCACACAAAACTTAATTAATTTACAAATACCCAGCGACCTTTTCGTCTTGTCGCATAAGCTTGTGGATTCCGTCTTCACAGTGCACTCCACAACATTCCATAACTTTTTCCCGATTAAACAATGCATAAGAAGGCAAAAAATTGTGGCGTTTTATCCCCGACAAAATTCAACATCAGCTTTTAACATTCATGTAACGAAATTTGCGTACTTTCTTTGAAATGCGATATTGTTATTTGCTTTTTCGACATTGAAGTCTCACAGTTTGATTTTCGTGTTTGACTATGCTACATTGGAGTTTGACAATGCGACATTGAACAAGCACGATGCGTCATTGAAGTTCTACACGAGAGATTCTACTCGATCACTTTTTCAACTTTCTGCATATGACATATTACATTTCACCTTATACATTCCACATTTGAACGAACTATTTGAAGCATGTTATTCGTGTATGTAATTTGATAGCCGAGTGCTACCATGCGACATTCAACTTTCAGATCATTTTATGCGAGTTTCATTTTTTCCGTCTCGCATGAGTGGTTTAACTTTTACCAGAATCCTCTATACAAAAATACCCAGGGCTCTCAAATCCACTGTGCGATAACCCAGGGCTCTACCTTATAGTGGTGAATCAACACGATATATATCCCTCCTGTCCCCCACGAATTGACTGATATCCTCAATTGTCAAAGTGCATTGAATTCACTGAAATCATGAATTTGACGTCATTTGCGAGCAAGGACGCTGATCGAAGTGATCAAAGACTCCCACCTTCAACCATTGCATTTAAATGCAAATACAGTCGACTCCTGATAACTCGAACCTTCAAGGAAAATAGAAAAAGGTTCGAGTTATCGGGAGTTCGAGTTACCGGGAGTTGAGAACAAATGACCGGAAATAATAATAAATCAAAGGCTCCTTTGAGCCAACCCGTGAATTTGAAATGCTAACGCGAATCGCACTTTGCGGTAACTTTATGTTTTCACTCTGCCACGGTTCAACATTATTTTTAAAATTAAACGTAAGGATTTTTGACAAACGCAAAAAATAAAAATACAGTACATCACTTTCATAATGTTCAGTCCGAAAAAGAAAGAAAAAAAAGGAAGAAAAAAAAAAAAAAAGAACGGCCCGAGCGAGATTCGAACCTGGGCCTTTCGACTGTAAGTCCGCGCTTTACACCACTCGACCACCGTGACCACTGTGTTGAAATGGGATAAATTTTAATACTTGAAGTTAGATAACCATCAAAACGCATGTCTCAGTTGAAAATTCCTTTTAGATCGATTTTAACGTTGCATTAAAGACTCCAAATGCGAAACATCTTTAAGCTTATTGTTGTTTATATTCGTTTACACCAATTTAGTTATTGTTATCGCTGGATTCACGCTGTTCTTGTTACAAAAAGCATTCGTAACAAAGCATTACGTCACTAAGTTTACAGCTGATGGAAGGAGTGAGCGAGTGAGTGACTCATTTGCATATCTGACGCCGTTACCGATAACCCGTTCATTACGCATGCGCGTATATTCACGGGTTAAAAAACGGTGTTTACTGTGTATTTCTGTTCATACAGTGTACATTTTAATCAAATTTTATTACTGCATGGAATGAAACTGTATTTCTAAATATCATACAGACAGAACGTAACGTAACGTGAAACAAAACAAAGCAAAGCAGCAGGAAAAGACTAAGATTGTAATGCGAACAACGTCGGGCTGCTGCTACAGAGTTCATGCGATTTACTTTTACGTTTTTAAAAAGGCAAAATACGCGGCTGCTTCAAAATAAATTCACTGTTTTTGACTACAGTACTGTATTTTTTAACTTGTCATGTCTTGACAAACGTGGTTCGAGTTATCGAGGGTAGGCCATCTAAAAAATGACCTGAAGGAAAACGAAAATTGCTTCGAGTTAGCGGGAGGCTCGAGTTATCGAGGGTTCGAGTTACCGAGGGTTAAATTATAGTAAATGTATGACGGAAATCCAGGGGAAATCAAATTTGGTTCGAGTTAGCGCGAGGTTCCGGCAGTTATCGGGAGTTGACTGTAGTATTGAAAATTTCCAGCTTACAGTCGACTGTTAAGGCGCTTTTTGTGGGTTAGCATGAGTCGTACGTACGGACTAAAGGTGTTCGAAATTACGAACAAAGGTTCACCAGATGTCGTGTGCAGGATAAGTATTGCACGGAAGTAGTTTTTAATCACGAGCATTATTGTATCAGACCTTATGATTTTGCAATAACTTGTGATATATCTTGTCTTATTTGCCCAGTTAGTATATCATTTTACGTGTCCGGTATTTTACTTTAAGTTAGGGAACTAACTCAGCTACAGATTTCTTGCGGCCGTTGGTGAGCTTTGCTACATTCGTCGTCTTTGTACGTATAACATTGAGGTACAATTTCCGTTCTTTCAGCTATGACTGGTGAGCAATACACAGGTAAGATAGTTTTAATCCATAAATTTTAGCATTTTTAAAGAGGGAATTAAAAACTGGTTTTAGTGTTAGTGACCCCATTAAGCTCATTGACTATACTATTCAGTCGTTTAAGCCAATCGCTGAAATAGTTACATAAGCTTACGGTATTTAGAGTATAACTTTTCAATTTTACGGATTTCTATAAACAGTTTTACTCGAGCTCTGTGTGAATTTTCACAATCAAATTAGGTAGAATTTCCATTATATTCGAGTCGATACCACAAAGATCGGAGTTGGGCCATTTCTGGAACCTTAAATCCATTTTCTACCAGGAAACTTAGCTGATGCTCTTTGATATCAATTGCAGGCCGACCACGATTACCAGTGGATTCTTCGTCATAAAAATACGGACTAGATTCCATTAAAAATCCTATTGCTTCTTCAGTCAAATGAATAATATCATCTAGATCTGTTTGAGATCTAAATACATCATCGACATTCACAAGAGACCGGAAAAGATAATCTAGCCTCATAAATAATAAATCAGAAATTGTTTGTTGAATATGCAGTTCGCCATATTCGCCATATTGGCAACAGCGGACAAGGTAGAGCCCTGGGTATTATCGCACAGTGGATTTAAGAGCCCTGGATATTTTTGTACAGCGGATTCTAGTGAAAGTTAAACCACTCATGCGAGACGGAAAAAATGAAACTCGCATAAAATGATCTGAAAGTTGAATGTCGCATGGTAGCACTCGGCTATCAAATTACATACACGAATAACATGCTTCAAACAGTTCGTTCAAATGTGAAATGTGTAAGGTGAAATGTAATATGTCATATGCAGAAAGTTGAAAAAGTGATCGAGTAGAATCTCTCGTGTGGAACTTCAATGACGCATCGTGCTTGTTCAATGTCGCATTGTCAAACTCCAATGTAGCATAGTCAAACACGAAAATCAAACTGTGAGACTTCAATGTCGAAAAAGCAAATAACAATATGGCATTTCAAAGAAAGTACGCAAATTTCGTTACATGAATGTTAAAAGCTGATGTTGAATTTGTCGGGGATATAACGCCAAAAAAATCAGTCTCTTTCGAATGCATTTTTCTGTTACTTAACAGGCGGGCTTCGTATGGTTTCGTAACGGACAGAAGAATGAAAACTCCAAAACGCAATTGCTCGCAACGTGAACAGCAATATTTTATTTGATTCCTAGAGTAGAAAGTTTATTAAAGATTACATAGTATCTTCCTTGACTCCTTTCACCTGGCGTACCTTCTCCAATGAGATGAAAACTGAGCAAGCGTTCGGCTTTGTCGACGGGGATCTGATCGAAAGCTTTCTAGATCTGCCAAGGGCAAAGATGGAGGAGGTGGCCTCGGGACTACAGGCAAGTTAACTGTCTATCAAACTTAGCCCTCTCCATGCGTTACTGCGGTGGCCAATGTTTTACCTTATCTACTCAGCTGATAAATCCAAATATTCATGTTTTACTCTCCCACCGAGGCAGCCGACGACAGTTTCTTTAGAAACTAACTCTTTATTCCTTTCTAAGTTTGCCTCCTGCCCTATGCTCCCCTGAAACGAGCTATAACCATCGCACTCCGAGGATTTCTGGTTGATACCTCATGTACTTCGAAGTTGCTTTCGATGAGATAAAGAAATGATAAAGCAGTTTCTCTAGAAACCTACATGTACCTCTGTATTCCTTTCTAAGTTTGCTCCTGCCCTATGCTCCCCTGAAATGAGCTATACCCATCGCACGCCAAGGATTTCTGGTTAATTCGTCATGTACTTCGAAGTTGCTTTCGATGAGATAAAGACGAGGTAAAGCGCGCCCTAAACCTCGCGGCTTTTCTGCTGGCTTAAGACAATCCGATGAAATCCCAAAGGGGGAGACTGCTCGCAGTCTAAAATCCGACTGGTCTCTCTTCCGCCAATAGATTGATGATGGCAGTGGTATGAAGAAAGAATGCACGGTCGAAGACCTGGTCAAAGTTATTGAAGAACTAACTCGGATCCATTAGAAGCGTCCTTCTACGTCCAACTTTTACACTGCCAGAGGACACCTGGAACCTTATTACATACAGGTGAACCTCAAGATTCTAGCCTCGGCGATGTAAATACATGGGGCTTCACCAACCTTGGAAGTAGTTTCATATAAGACCATCATGAGGTTTGCTTCTGTGCATGGCGATGCTGCTGGTATTTCTTTTGAGTTGTTGCCATATATTGAAAAGACAAATCAGTTGAAGGCTTGGCATCTTACCGGAGGCAGTTTCTCGCTGTGCGTAGCTTTATGCAAGCTTTATCTTTGCTTTCCTCGTATGAGAACGCATTGACAAACTGAGTGTGGTCATTTTCGCATAATTTTAATGACTGAATTCAATGTAAATTGAAGTTATGATTCGAGTATTTGCTTACAGCAAGAAAGGCTCCTTGTACAACAATTAATAAGCTGATTTGGCGTCATATGGCCTCCATACATACATTGTATACAGTGTGTTAATGCAATGTTACAACTCGATTCAATTCAAATGGGCGTGAAATACACTGCTATCTGTCCCTTTTCAGTCAGTCGAGCGGGCGAGCTGATCACGAAAACAAGCTCGGCGAGACTGGAGCAAGCGAACGAGCTGAGGGGAAACTGGGGGAGAGCCCTCCCTCCTTTTCCGCCTCTTCCCCAGAGCCCCTTTGGCTCGCATTTCTTTCGCTCGCTCGCCGCTCGGTCGATCGCCGATCGCGTATTTGCTCGATCGCCCGCTCGACTATCCAAAGAGGGCCTGCTAGCAGTCTAGGCGTGAAACTCATTCACCAGCGCTGTTACAACTCGCGTGTTTTTTAAGAGTGTATTTCAAACCTGATTCAAACGGGTTTTAAAGATGTCTTAAAGCATGTTTATTAAAAGCACTCATATGGATGGCTAGTCTCAATTTTTTTTAATTTTCGATTTTACGGAAAAGTATAATAACTTAACCCTTTATTAATAATTTGTATCTTTAAATTATCTTCAAAACAATTAAATAAATATTTCTAGTCCCTGTATGTGAACCGTGTTTAAGTACTTTCCATGGCATACGACGTCCAGCCTGCTAGCCTGAGGTTCACTATAAATGTACAGTACTTTTATTAAGCCGAAGTGTTAGGGCAGGGGTTTATTTATCATAATTTAGGCGATATATCCTTTCTTTTCCCCACAGCTTTTAGACTTGAGTTTGTGTATAAATTGAGCTAAACAACAACTAGTTTATAATGACTCTTTAAATTATAATAAATTATGTTTATGAAAGCGTCACTGTATTGCAGGGTATTCTCTTACGTTATTTTAACTGTTTCCGTTATTAAGCACTGCATTCGTGCATCGCTGTTAACTCCGAATAGGTGGTTTTCACGTTACGTCACGGCGGCCATGTTGGTGCACACGTACAAAAGAATTTTAATGAACTTCTTTTGTTATGTGCACCAACATGGCCGCCATGGCCTTTGTCATTTGAGTCCCACAGGACTGAAGGTCACGTGAGTGAAAATCATCTATAAAAGGTCGCTGTTCTGCCATGTGCATGTTGTTCAATTTCGTCGCCTGGCAGAAATGATGGCTTTTAATTCAGACGTGGAATTTCACCCACGCCACTTGGTAGGCAGATAAAATTAACGTACGTTCTACGTACGTTCTACTTACGATTAACAGGTTCACACATTACATTGATGTGTGCTGCATTTGACTGGCATGCTGAAAAAGCAGCGTTTGGTCGGCAGAGAAAATTAACGTACGTTCTACAGTAGATAAGCGCTGTTCACACATTACAATGGCGTGTGCCGTATTTGACTGCCATGCTGGAAATGCAACGTTTCATTACGTCACATTGTGCGACTGTACCAGTCAAACTGCCGTGGGACACAGATTCTATAGTCCATTGAGACGTAGGATTTTCCCCGCATTAAGTTAGCTAAATTGAACGTGATATGGCGGAAATGCGAGGTTGGAATGAATTACTCGCTCCGCTCGCTATTTTTATCCTATATCCCCTCCCCCTGCGCCCCGCGGCTTTTAAGGGGCCTGGCTGTATCGGATCATGCGATTCATTAGCTACTTTACGTCGAGTTCTACCGTATTTTGAAAATAACTCGGAAACAAATACAAGCTAAAGTTGATAAACTGGTGTTGGCAAAGTCAAGTTGGTGCGTGCGTGCGAACGTCACATCAACAGTTCACAAACATGTTGGCGAACTGTTGGCGACAAACAGAACTTGTTTCTATTCTTGTCGACTTTTTCGCCAACCTTTCTATGTTGGCAAAGTCAAGTTGGTGCATGTGAACGTGACATCAACAGTTCACAAACATGTTGGCAAACTGTTGGCGACAAATATAACTTGTTTTTATTCTTGCCAACTTTTTCGCCCCCTTTCTGTGTTGGCAAAGTCAAATTGGTGGGTGTGTGTGAACGTGACATCAACAGTTCACAACCATGTTGGCAAACTGTTGGTGTGAAATATAACTGGTTTTTATTCTTGTCAACTTTTTCGTCAACCTTTCTCAGTTGGCAAAGTCAAAATGGCGTGTGTGAACGCGACATCAACAGTTCGCAAACATGTTGGCAAACTGTTGGCGACAAATATAACTGGTTTTTATTCTTGTCAACTTTTTCGCCAACCTTTCGGAGGTGGCAAAGTCAAAATGGCGCATGTGAATGCGACATCAACAGTTCACAAACATGTTTTGGCAAACTGTTGGCGACAAATAGAACTGGTTTCTATTCTTGTCAACTATTTCGCCAACCTTTCTGAGTTGGCAAAGTCAAGTTGTCATGTGTGAACGCGACATCAACAGTTCACAAACATGTTGGCAAACTGTTGGCGACAGATATAACTGATTTCTATTCTCGTCAGCCTTTTTCGCCAAACGTTCTGAGTTGGCAAACTGTTGGCGACAAAAGGAACTTGTTTGTATTCTTGTCAACGTTTTCGCCAACTATTTTAAGTTGGCAAACTCGCATTTGCATTTGACATGTGAACGTTTGTTGCAACTTCAGTAAGTGCAACCTCGTTTCACAGGGTCTTCGCTCTTCTTCCCAAGAGAGGAGAAGAAGAACCCTGAAAATGAGGTTGAGGTGTGTGAAAGTATGCCGCGTCAAGGAGGTGTCTAGATTCCATAGCTCAGAAGGAGGTCGGACACCTTATTAAGACTTATATAACGGAGTAACTGGTTAGCTTTCAGTTGAGGTTGTACAGTTAAACTTAGTCCTAAACAACCCGAGAAGCTCGGTGGTACTGTTGCACGGTAGGCTATGTAAGCCTAAGCCTAGCTGAGGTCACAAGTTTAATCCTGAGTGGGGATTTTAGATTTTCTTTTTTTACACTTTCATTGAAAATAAAATTCTAATTGTCGACATTACGTTATACAAGTCTCAATAAGGTGTCCGACCTCCTTCTGAGCTATAGAAGGTGGACTCTACCTCGTGTCAAACCACGATATTGCTAACTTTTGTCTGTCGTGTGAAGGCGGCGTAAGACTTGTTTCTACTCAAGAGTAATACAAATACAATCTGGTCCCATTCTTGATCTTGTAATCTTTAAGTGTAGAATGAATGAATCTGTACTCTGCTTTAGTCGCTGGGTTGAACAGCATAAGAGCATTGGACCGACTCCTGCATGGGTAGTTTTCCTTGTGAAGGGCCATTTTTCGAGATCGGTGAAAAATGCTACAGAGCTGGTCCACCAGGTACTTTATGGTGTCCGTGTCTTGAACGCCTAGTGTCACGTGTTCCCTTGGCACCCAGTACTCTTTGCTCTCGGAGCTAGCATGTACAATGATAAGCTCTGGAAATTGGAATCAATTATGTTATCAATTTACCGTAAGTGTGAACCATTATCGTCCAATCAGTTCCCTCACAATTCATTTGACGTTACAAATGAGCTACTGCGATAAGTGTGAATTCTGATTTCTCGGCCGCTGTTTCCCAAACTCGTCCCCAGGGCCCTCTCCACTTTCAAAATGGCAGGGCCGATCTAGAAATCCCAGGACAAGGGTTGTGCCTAAATCATACCGTCCAGAAGGACGTCGGACACCTTATTGAGACTTATATAACGTATTATAATTCAACACATTGATACACTGCCCAAATATGGTTAAAAAGTTATCGATATACGCTATGTCTACATGTCGTATATCCAACGATGGATGTAAATTTCACATTTTGACAAGAGAATGTAAAAATGACGGACCGGCCTCGATATTTTTTCTTCAAACTGTGCTTTGTTATCAATGTGTTGAATTATAAAACTATTTTTGCGCTCAAGCTTGCGTGATATCGCCTAATTTTAGCCGACTCGGTCTACGGCCTCGTCGGCTAAGAATTAGGCGATATCACGCGCGCTTTCGCGCTATACTAGTTAAATGTCGACACTTACAATTTTATTTTCGATAAATTTCAAGTGTAAAAAAGAAAACTCTAAAATCCCCACTCAGGATTGAACCTGTGACCTCAGCTAGGATTAGGCTTACATAGCCTACCGTACCACTGTACCACTTAGCTTCTCGGGTTGCTTAAGCCTAAATTTAACCATATAAATTACTACCCCTAACCTCAACTGAAAGCTAACCAGTTACTCTGTTATATAAGTCTCAATAAGGTGTCCGACGTCCTTCTGGACGGTATGATTTGGGCTTGACCCTCAACAAGGCTGCAAAATACCAGAAAAACCGTGGCGTGTTTTGTCGCGTTAATTGCTACTATGATCAAATTTGAGAATTCACTTCTGTGTACACATTTTGAAAATATAAGTAAGTATTACGGTGGCAAATTTTGGGTCGAAATTCGCTCTGGAAGTGTGTTTATTTGAAATGTAATTTTCGAAATCGTCTTGTCGCCATTATTCGATTCAAAAAATGGCCGGGACACAAATTTCAGGGAGTTGGGGCGAGTCGTGACGTAGAAGACTCAACGCAGCAAAACAAACGTGATAAACGTGGCTAATTTTCCTATTCGATTCGCGAAGTTCTTTTCCGAATTGTTGCCTCTCAATTTCCGCTTTATTTCTCTGCCAAATGACGCCAAATGCAAATAAATGGTTGAGTCTTTTACGTCACATCACGTGATCAGAAGTAAGACTGCTTCACTGAATAGTCGCCGGCTTTCATTTGCGAACTGAGTAATGGCGGACGGTTTTCACGGAGTTTTTATTACGTTACGTTACGCAAATACCGAACTAATTTATCGCGATTCCTATTATTTTGAGTCTATTTGATAGTTTGTTGGTGAAAATAACTGGAAAACAAAATAACAAATTTTCGTCGAAGCACCACGTTAAACATGATGTTTACATTTACATTTACCAAAATAAGAGCAGTCCCTCTCTTCAAGGCTTATGTACTCTGGTCGCGGTCAAGTTCTTACAAGTTCTTAATGTGTCAGCTGACAAACCCCACTCTTAAAAGAGTTAATATTTGGGGCTTCAGCCAACATGGCGGGCAAATTGATCCATTGTTTTATAGTTCTAGATAGGAAACTTTACTGAAGGTAAGTTTTCTTCTCGTTAGGTATTCTATAAGATTTAGGTAGTGATTTCTCGGGGAGTATCTCGTAAATGGTATAAGTTGTTTAGAGAAGTCTACTTCGACTAAGCTATTTACAATTTTGTAAAACATAATTAGCCTACTATCTGCTCTACGCTGCACCGGACTACGCCAGCCAAGTTCATTCAGCATGGCGGTGACTCCACCGCGGTCAAACGTCCGAGGCGTTTTTCGTTTTATTTAGTGGGATTTTATTTAATATTAAATGGAAATATGGGCAAGGATGTATAAAAAAAAATAGTTGACGTTATTATCTTTTAATTTTTCTCAAAATGAGCTTTTAACGTTGAAAACTGACCAAAACTCTTTGCGCCTGACCGAAATTATGTTGGCAAATGGCGCCGACAATTCTGCAGTTCACAGTTTTTAAACGCTTAGAACCTTTTTGGTAAACTTTCAAAACGTTTGGCAAATTGACAGTGTGTTGGCAATATATTAAACTTTAAACAGTGAAAATGACACCTTAACTTTTAAGTACTTTGCTTAACTTTTGCAAATTTCTCTCGTTTGACCGCGGTTAAGACCGCGGTGACACTTGCTTCGCGGCTGTATGTTTCCTTTTCTTTAAATGGTTTCCGATTGCCAGAAAACAAACACGGCTCCAATCACTGGATGTTTGTTCAAAGTGCTACGCTGTTAGGCTCTGCCTATCTAAAACTGCAAAAACTACGAATACTGCGAAAACTGCGAAAATTCATCGTATGTCGCGTGTCAAAATACTCCACGATTCTTGAAGTATTTTACCAGCCTAGCAGCCTTGTAAAGGGGCTTCTATGCCCGTCCCGCCATTTTGAAACCGGAGAAGTCCCTGGGGACGAGGTGTCCCGTTGCCCGTTTCCCATTTCCCTCCCCTTACCTTCTTTTGTGGACATCCAAATAAATGGTGGTGAACAAAAGTGGTGTTTTATGATGTTTCTGTTTGCACAGTGACACTTGGAAGGCTAAAGGACCCATTACGCGGCAGAGTAATAGAAACGAAACGGAGTTTGTGCTTCCGAAAATTGTAATTGAACGAACGTCGTCTGAATTGGGCTCCATTTGCGAAAAGTCACGAGTAAACTAAAGGCGTCACACAACAAAATCTTGGCAAACCTAAAGTTGGGTGTGCGAACGTAATATCAACAATTGGTAAACATGTCGGCATGCTGTTGTCCGTTCGTTCGTTCGCTAAATAAAAATAATAATAATAATAATATATTAATAATAATAATAATAATAATAATAATAATAATAATAATAATAACTTTATTTATCCACGGAATCCTTATCACTAAAGAGTAGTCTTCAAAAGAGCCGTGCACATTAAACCTGGTACAAAAAGTTAAGACTTAAAAATTACAAAAATCCTATAGTAAGTGCTAAACTAAGTTAAGAAAATACTAATATACCATAGCGGAATAAAAACTATTTAAAGTAGTGGCCTGCTTAGCCTCCGCTGACAGACTGTTCCATGTTACTGCGCCCCTATAACGAAAACTTTTCTTAAGGGCCTCAGTGTTTGGTCGCGGAATAAACAGGTTATGTTGCGCACTTCGAAGATTATGTCTGTGAATGGTATTAACGCTGGCGAATTTATCAGACAGGTATTCAGGTACGATCATATTGAAACAAGTATTGCCTGTCGTTTACGATCGTTGGCGATCGATCGCTTGGGATAGTAACCATAATGTTTTTTTTTGGAAACAATTTAGCGATCTTGTAAAGAAACCTGTTTATCTCACTGTTCAAAATGGCGGCGGTTTGACAGTATTGTTCGCCTTCTTGTCGAATCTTGAATTAGAACAACGAAAAGACCTTGGGAACGAATTCGCATCTATTAAAAATATTGAGCAGTTCGTTTCTTTGCTGTAATATGTTTTTAAATTTTCACTTGTGCTAGTTAACCCTTTCGCTGATACAGTCGAGCCTTGTTATTTAACGTAAGAGCTTTTGAGTCTCTGAATGAACTCATCAAATGGAAGCTGCTTTCTTGTAGGGTATGTTTTCAGTAGTTGCAAAACTAAATTTGGATTTTTGTTTTCAACCCATTAAAAGTTTTAACCTGTTCATTTTGTAAACACAATAAACTCGTTACACACCTGCTGCCACCAGACGGTAGAAAAGCGATACAGCAGCGAAAACGAAACTCCAAAACATATCTTTAGGACGACCTCTCGCTCTCCATAGAAACCAAAGATGTAAACACTGCGATTGTTATTTTCATTCCATAATTTAAAGAAACAATTTCTCCAAAGAACAACCACAATACCCGGAGTAATTTGTATCGACCAATCACAGTGTATCTAGAATTGATTCATCATGTACACGCCATAAAGTGTGCCCCTATTAGGCAAAGTATTTTGGGGAATTGCACACACAGTGCGGAAGAATTAGATTGTGTTGTATTGATTGTGTTGTGTTTTATTGTATTGATTTTATTTCGTTTTCTTGTCAACCATATTCCCGATCACTTCCTATTTTAAACTCATTTACTATTTTCTAAATGTAATTATATATATAGCATTGGGATTTTTTTACAACTACAAAAATTATATCGTTGTTTTTATTTATTTTTATTTTCCAAAGTATTTCTTATCGTTATTGGAAGGATATTTTTAACTCCAAACAAAACGGCTTGAATCGTGTGAATGAAAATTATTCACTTGTTCCTGAATATATTTCCAATAAAAATGATATATTTTTAACTGCTAATCTTTGTCTTCGTGCAGAAATAGACTATGCACCCGAAGGCATATAATATTATTGCAATTGTTTTATTTTGTCATGAAATCTTTCTGATGGAAACTTTGCCTCTTGTCCAGGTACAATTACGATTCATGTAAATTTACAATACAAAAAACTGACAAAACCTTTATAAAACGACATATCGTAATTCTGTTTTTATTTTTATTATTTTTATTGTTCCAAAATCTCTCTTTCTGTTCAAAACAATGCATTAAAACCTCGTGATACAAAAGTACTATATACAAACATAAGGCATTAGAATTACACACAAAAGTGAAATTAAAAAAAAAATTGAAATAAAAATTGTCCGAAAGCTATTGCAAAAACACAGCGCGAGAAAACAGACGTCCTTTGGCGGTATCACCACTCGTTTCGCGGGGGAACCAGTGGTGGCGCCACGAAAGAACTTCTGTTTTCTCAGGCTAGCAAAAATGTCACATCACAACTGATTTTGTATATGATTATTATTTTTTTTTTAATTTCTGATTAAGACGCTCTATGTTAAACTCCCTAACTCTTTATACGTGCCCAAAAAAGAATTCATCGATTTATATATATACATCACAAAACAAAAGCTATCAAACTTCTGAATACATCTTCAACTTTAGATTGCTTTAAACACGGAAGCTCTGACGTCAGGACCATCCAAATAGGTTTTGCAATGGAAAGAAAATACGTTTATCAAGCAAAACAAAGCTAAAAATAGATGTTTTGACGTCATTGAAAACGTGCTCCCTTCTGTGGCTTGTCAAACAAAACGAATAAAGTTAAAACGATGTAAATACATATGAACGATTAACCTTTTTGAAAGGGTTGATTCAGCAACTTTCACGCATGTGAAACGCTTTCGAACAGGCTTTAATATAGATTTTTCTTGAAATATGAATTTGTTAAATCGCCAAGAAATAAATCGCATTTTGGCTGTATGTTGGTGATTTTAGTTTGTGCATATATTACGTTTAATTTGACAGTTAACAAACGATGTGTTTAAATGAACTTGCATTTTTACATGATCTCGCAATTTCGATGTATCGTCAAATAAATAACTGAAAATAGCAGTCATGAAGTATCAATGCTGCAAAGAGCATATACACATCTTTAAAACCCCTCCGTTTTACTTTGACTGGTTAGCAGTATTTTTAAGGCAAACGTTTTAAAACTGGAATAAAGCAGCGTTACCAACTGTTCCATTTGTTTCAACGTGCCATATTCCATACGTTTACAGTTGCGTCAGTTTAACAAAGCACTATCGAATTATGTTCTTGTAAAGGTAATTCATTTACGCCTACACATTACCCACAAACGTAAAAAAATAATATAATATAAAACTCGGCAGTATCTTGTGTGTTGAGTAAAAAATATTTCAGTCATTGTAAGTTGGGGCGATTTATTGCTGGCTTGCATGTAAGTTCTTTTTAGATGAGCCTCTACTTTTAATTGTTTATGTTTCTCGTTGTGAGATCTTCTCGGAGGAGATTTCCTCATTGGTTTTAACACCAAAATATCCGAGCGGATAATTGTTTTCTGCGGCCGAAGAAAAAAATTGACTGGCAACCAGCTCGCTGCATTGTTTTGTGTGACGGTATACACCTGTCTCGTTGAATGGCTCATGATTGGCTGCTGCCCACAATATCCTATAATCGAATGCAAACTTTTCATTTTGAATTCAAGCAAGATGGCGGCTCGATGGACGCGTAGAAACACAGCGTAAAAATAATATGGATGTACGACAAGAAGACGCGAGAAAGAAGCCCTTGTCGCCGAACGGGAAGCCTTTTTCCTCGGCATCCAAGTCGGGCGACGAAGCAATCGTGGAACAGCTCCGTCGATTTAGCAGCGTTTCGCAGGAAGATTTTGAGAAAATGAGACTAGCTGAGAAAGAGGAAGAATTTTTTGCGATCAGAAAAGCAACTGATATCACTGAGCCAGACACTCAGGGCGATCCTTGTCCGCCGCTTCCTATAAAGATTATTCAAGGAACCTTCAGGCATGTTCTTGGCGTCCGGGAGGCGTGCTCAAAGAATGGCACTTTTCTGCAGCGAACGCTTGAATTACGGCGAAAGCCCGGAGAGACGCTAGGGTTTTATATTCGCCAAGGCGATGGATGGGAACGCGAGCAAGGGATTTTTGTGTCTCGTGTTGTTCTAGGCACTGATGTTGACGTTTTTGAGCTGCTGCGAGTCGGCGATGAAATTGTGAAAGTGAATAAAGTTGACGTACGGGCAATGACTATACAAGATGTGAGCGCACTTATGCAGATGACAAGGCGACTAATCCTCACGGTCAAAGTTCTAACGCCAGTGACAGCGATGAACGCTAAGCGACTAGGTATGAATAAAGACAATAATATCCAGGGTTTAAAATCCTTGAGTCCAAGAACTTCTAGGTCTGCAAGGACCGAAACTGGATCCACGGATTCGGCTTCAAATCCAAGCCGACATCCTCCAGATCGCCGTATGAGCGGCGACAGACGTTTAAGTAACACATCAAGTCTCAGTCATCAGGCTAACTACAAAGTCGCAAATCTTGTCATAGGGAAAAATAAGGATGCAACGAGCTCGGGAAATCCTCAATCTTTGACGCCCTCGGGGTCAAGCTATCGTGGTTCGCGTCGTAGCTCCAAATCGCCCGTCGCTGGAAGGAGAGCTCTGTCGCCGATACGGGAAACTTCTGCAGATATCTTTAACGCCGACAGCGAAGATCACATGTCAGCTCATGGGCGAACTAGCAGAGCTGCGAGTGTTGTGAGCTGGTCGGACCAATTTTACAGCGCTTCTGGAGCGAGTAGCCCCGTTAAACATAAGCCGAGCGCGAGACGCAGGTCCGAAGCTCAGACTTCCAGACCTAAGTGATTTTGAAAATGGGGATTTGAAGCGTAAACATAATATCTTCAGAGCTCGTTGTCGATTTATGACTCGGAGCATGGGTCAAACTCGGAATTAAAGATCAAGGTGGCGGAGTAAAATAGAAGGAGCTAGGCTTATTAAAAAATCATAGCAAGGAACTCGCGAGTTTTGTAGCTTGTTTGCACGGTCAGCTCTTGCACGCTGGCGATTTACAGGACTGACCGGATTTGACATGGAATTTATCGGAATGCAGTATGCTTGGGAACAAGGATGTTTATAAAGCGAAGGAGATGCGTGTTAAACAATTTGTGTCAGATTTAATAATATTGAAAATACTTGGACCTCAGTTCTTCCTGAATCATCAAACGAGACTTCAAGGAAAGCAACTGCATTTGTTAGGAAAAAAACATTGAGACTTTTGAATGAGCTTTAGCTATAGTTTACAGCTAGTCTTTTATTCCAGTGCAGCGACAAAACGATCGCCTTTAGCTTTAAATACAATTTTGAGCAAACTAAAAAAAATGTAGGCTTGTGAAAGCACTACGGAAGGATAGTACGTGCAATTTTGACAGATTTTCAGTGTTGAGATAATCGCATTTTTCTGTAAACATTTCATAAGACAACCTTAGAAGTGAATTTCGAGAGCGTCATACGACTTTAAAAAAATAATACACCCAGGTGGATAATTGATTTGTAGGTTTAGTACGATTTTGGAAAAAAATATTGTGAAAATGTGCATAAAATCTAATGTTGAAGGAAAAGTAGGACACGTGAGAGGTTTTCAATTTCTCTTGCTCGATTCGATGTAATTTCGCAATTACTCTGCGACTAGATTTATTCAGTACAAACACTGGAACACTCTAAACATAAGACATATTACTCCAAATGTTTATTTAGGAGCGATTATTTTTCCTTGTCTTGATATTATAATTTGTCGGGTAGAGCGTGTAAGCGTTTCCCTTTTTTATCTGGCGCAAGAAACGACAAAAAATTGAAAAACGCTGGCGGAAAAGACGACGTGTTTAGGTCTATTTTAAGCGACCACTTAATGATCGTGGGGAATATATGGCATCGGTAACGAAGCGACAGTTTTATTCAAGATGCTAAACAAAGCATTGTTTGAAAGGAAGTTATTCAGGCGCTAAAGATAGCTTTACTACAGTTTAAACAAAACAACCCGCTCGAATATCGTCCGTTGAATCAGAGCAAAGCTGATCAAGCCATCGTTTTACTCGCGGAGAAAAGAATTCAAAACGTTTTACAGTATTTCTTCTAGTAATCGACTTTCGTTTTGCCGAGGTGTAGATCAGAGAAGATTCGAAAAATAAATTATAAATAATTAAAAACTGCGAAAATTTATTTCCAAGATTTTCTTGCGCTTAGGTTTCTCTTTGCCGTTCGTGCCTTCAAACGTTTGATCGAATCGGCTATCTTCCTATTAAGCGTTAATTTGCGAAAAAGTAGGCGATAAAAAGCCGTATCTACCAGACACGAGAGGATAAAAAATACTGCCTAAACTTTACCACTGTTTTATTAGCTAGCACTGTTAGCACCTGCTGCACTGATACCGCAGAATATTTACCTCCCAACCAATAACACTCGAAAACACAACACAGTCCGTTCTGTTTACTAAAATACTTGACCAAAGATTATAGTACGGTTACTTTCAGCAATTCCGGAGATTTACTCCATCAACTATTGGGTTCTCTAACAGTTTTTCTAGCAATAAAAGGTCTTCCGATAGTTTTGGGATCCAGTGGTATCGAAGATTGGTATCTAAACTTGCTAATTTACTTTCAGACAAAAACAAAATCTAGAACCGTGGATGGGAAATAATCATTTATCAGATTTGCCCGAAGGTGTTCATTCATAATTCTTGCGAATTTAAATGGCTCGCAATAAACACCATCGATCGAGCGATTAAAAGATTGAAGGCAAAGGTCTATAGCAGTTTTAGTTTTGTCTCCAAGGCTTTCTCGCCGAGTTTTGTTTACTTCTCCTTTCGATTATTGCCGTGCTTTTTGTAAACACGTGCACAATTACACGGTGTTCATTGGCTGACTACAAGTCACATCAAAGATAATTTGCATGATGCACGTGTGGCACGTGGGCTTTTGTTTTTTTTTTGTTAAGTCTATTTACCTGTTCGATAATGCTAAGTTCCTTAAACAAAAGTTGTATAAAGTCCATTACCTTCTTGCCTTATTTTCTACACTAAAATTTTATAACGTGTGCGTGTTATTCTCTTTTTCTTCTCTTAGTTTACTCAAGCGCAATCAATTAAATTAACTCTATGGCTGCATGAAGTCGATAACCTGGTTGCTTTTGATGACTTTATCCATTAATTAAGGAACTCATTGAATTCTGAAGCTATTTTTCCGAGCTTTATTCACTCGATCCATTATTCTAACCTCTTTTAGTTTGCCACGACCTTGCCTTTTTGCCTACACTGAATGTGTTTCCTTTAATTCTATTGGTTTGAAATTGGCAGAATGTGAATTGGGTTCAATTGCTTCATTGCTTTAGGTAGTGATTGAATTCTCTACCTTATTCCCTTTTCGATTATCAAAAAGACTGCCCTCTGATTGAAATCTCTCCTTTTATTATTGTCCAATTTACTCCTAATGTTTTCTCCACCTCTTTCTTCCTTTGCTGCTTATTGTATTTAGTTGCACCCGGCTTTAAATTTAGTTTTGCTTAAAGTGACACTGTCCAGCAGAAATATCGCGTTTTCATGATTATGGCCAGGAGCTTGCTTCAAGCTTGCTTTATTATCTTAAAATAGGAAAAATAAATCTCCAAAAGTGATGAACGCGAAAAAAAAAATCAAATAAAAAGGCATAATATTAAACGACTAAAAAACTAAAAATTCAGCCAGAATGGAAACTTTGATTTCTTGACCGCCCGCGGTCACGAAGCAAAATTGATGAACTGTGATCCATTTCCATCTTTGTATTAAATCCTGCACATTTTCTCAAAATTACTTCCTTCTGTTTTGCTCTATAGAATCGTTTTATCCAATTTAGTTGTATATTTGGTGGCATTTGGCGATATAACATGGAAATCATGCAAACACAATTTCGTTATTTCGACGGGACGGTGGCCCTTTAACCCTTTCACTCTCAAGAGTGCCAACGATAAAAATTCAAGAAAAATCCCAAATTTCATGTTGTAAAATATTGAAAAACACTCGCTACCATGCAAAAGTACTGCTGAAAAGGTTTCATTTGAATGGTCACACCACAGGATTTCGTCCACAGACTCAAAAGTTAGAACAACACTACATGTCTCCATAATTGACTCTGGGAGTGAAAGGGTAAATATGTAGTTTGACTTTCAGTGAACTCAAGCGTGGACTGGCAGTCAGTTCGCCTCTAGAGTAGTAAAGGTAATGGCCAGATCCTGTTCAGTCAGTTTCAAAATACATTAAAACGCGGAAATTTTGGACTCCTTAATGCCACCTGGTAAATTGTGATAAAAGGCATCTTTGAGAAAGTTTTCTGTTAAATTGTTTCACATTTTCAAATAGCAAGGTACCTTTCCGGAGGATAATTGAGAAGTTCAAGCATTTTATTTTTACATAGATTAGTTAAATGAAATACTCCATATTTTATATATTAGCAAGTAAAATTTCCTGTTGATTAGAATGTCCGAAAATAAGTCCGAAATAATTATTCGTCCGAAATAAAACGTCCAAAATATTTTTTGGTTCAATGTGCTATTTTGGTTGCAAAGAGTTTATCTGTCCAAGTGACTCCTTGCACGCAATTATCATACAGAGTTTTGTATGATATTAGTCCTTTTGTGTACTGTGCTAAATTATTAATTTCTTTTAATCGATTCTATTTATTTTGCAAATTGTCTCGGTTCATTTGGTTCGATAATGTCTTTATCCAAGATTAATCTGCGGGTGGTAAATGGAAACATTTGACTGATAATAAGCAAACGTATATATGTAAAAAAAAATGATTTATTATCTTGCCTTTCAAACAACCAAAATCTAGGCTATTTAGGCTTTTGTTTGTTTTGTTTATATTTTTTAAAGTGTGCGTAAAAACAAGAAATATACAATAGGAAAACATATAAATAAGTACCAGCCCACCGTTATTTATAATGAAACGGTTTGAGTGAAAACCTTTTCATCTAAGTGTGGGACAGTTTCCTATTAATTCCTGTCTTACTCGTTTTTAGTGCCTTGCTATTAGTTTCAACGTCAGTTCTAAATTAACCACTCGAATAACCAAGTTAAACCACAAAATATTTAATGAACGGCTCGTTATATACCTTAAAGATTCTCATCAGATTATTAGCTGAGCGTGAAAATAAAATCCGCATAACGGCTAGACTTTACAATACCCGGTCACTTATTTGCATCTCATTGAATAAGAATGGATTCTTTTGTTTTCATATGGCTAGTTCTAACAAAGATTTAGGCCCCGTCCACACGTATCCGGATATTTTTGAATCCGCAACTTTTTTGTTGCGGATTGGCCTTCCGTCCACACGTATCCGGCGAATTCGGGCAAATACGATTCGAATACGCTACGTGTGGACGCGAATATTTTCTAATCCGTAACAAAAAAGTTGCGGATTCAAAAATATCCGGATACGTGTGGACGGGACCTTAGGGATATGTAAATTAGTAGCCGGGTATTGTAAAGTCGCTCCCGCATAACTATGAAACAAATGACAACCTCGAACAACAGACACACAATGGCCTGGTAGTCAACCTCGTTCCCAGGGTCGCTCTTCTTTCTCTTGGCCTGGTAGTTTCATTTTCTACTTCTCAAACTCATTAATAATTCATCAAGCCAACTACAAATCGCTACATGTATACCACATCACGTGCATGTGTTTGGATACCCAATGAAAAACTGGATAAAAATCTTTAAAGATTTGGATATTGCATCTAAAACTCGGCGGAATGTCCCAAACCTATAGGAAGGAACAGCACGAGTTACAAAAACTTACTGAATTGTAAACAACAAATTAACTCTTTCAATGATACCTTTTATCGCTGACAGCCAATGGATTTAATGCGCCTCGCCATTTTTCTCCACCAAGAAACGTTTAAAGCCGCAGACAATATTATAAAGCGTCCGAGAGGGATATCGTCCACCCGACTTATTTGCAACCTCCTGAACGAACTTGCATAGCCAGTAGTTTAGACTTTTGGCATTCATGTTTTCAATGCTTTCAGTCAACTCTTGCACATCCAAACCAATGTCTTCACCTTTGAACACTCCGCCTGGCTCAATGGTGCAAATCTTGTTCGCTCTTTGGCCTTGCCATTTTCGAAAAATCTGTATCGCCCATTTGTTCTTGTAAACCGTGGATTTGGGAACAGAATTGATAACACACGCCTTTTCCTCGTCACAAGTTTGGGAATCCGAAACCTTGAACTTGACTCATCCGTCTCGCACAGAAAACTGAATTTGATAAACCGTAATAAGTTGGCTAACTCCCAAATGGCACATTCCAACGAAACCATTTTCATCACATTCTAAAGCTATTGTTTACAAACAATAATAGTTGGCAACTCGTTTTAGAAGCTATACCAACAACTCGTGCTTCGGGTTTCATCAGGCGAAGCGGCCTCGTGCTTTCATCTGTTTCTCTTACAAAAACTTACTGAATTGTAAACAACAAATTAACTCTTTCAATGATACCTTTTATCGCTGACAGCCAATGGATTTAATGCGCCTCGCCATTTTTCTCCACCAAGAAACGTTTAAAGCCGCAGACAATATTATAAAGCGTCCGAGAGGGATATCGTCCACCCGACTTATTTGCAACCTCCTGAACGAACTTGCATAGCCAGTAGTTTAGACTTTTGGCATTCATGTTTTCAATGCTTTCAGTCAACTCTTGCACATCCAAACCAATGTCTTCACCTTTGAACACTCCGCCTGGCTCAATGGTGCAAATCTTGTTCGCTCTTTGGCCTTGCCATTTTCGAAAAATCTGTATCGCCCATTTGTTCTTGTAAACCGTGGATTTGGGAACAGAATTGATAACACACGCCTTTTCCTCGTCACAAGTTTGGGAATCCGAAACCTTGAACTTGACTCATCCGTCTCGCACAGAAAACTGAATTTGATAAACCGTAATAAGTTGGCTAACTCCCAAATGGCACATTCCAACGAAACCATTTTTATCACATTCTAAAGCTATTGTTTACAAACAATAATAGTTGGCAACTCGTTTTAGAAGCTATACCAACAACTCGTGCTTCGGGTTTCATCAGGCGAAGCGGCCTCGTGCTTTCATCTGTTTCTCGGAGTTTGGAACGCCTGATGAAACCCTCGCACTCGTTGTTGATATATTACATAAGGAACTGTCAACGCAGGACAAAATGGCCAAAATAAAGTGAACTGCAGTGAAAATAGAATTCAGTTTGGCATGCTATAAAGCTTCTTGCGATGAAAATCGCTTCGTACAAAAATTTCATCAGTCGAAGATGTAATGAGGGGAGAGGGGGTCATCAAATCTCATCAGTGGAAGATGAAGTGATTGGGGGGGGGGGGGGGGGATTTCATCAAATCCATTAGTCGGAGATGAAATGCTTCTTTCTTGATAAGTTTTGAATTCAACCGGACATAAGGACTTTTTAATTTCCTTGGTGAGATTTACTTAATCGGATCGTAATCTTTTCATACTGATTTTTCATTTAACACAACGGTAAAACTTTAAAAAAGCACTTATTTTTTCAAGTTGCAATCCATTTTCGATCAAGCACTAAGGTGCAGGATTGCAGAAAACTAGTTTAATGAGATGGAAATCACATTTCTATCTCATTGAATAACAATACATCCCATTGTATCATGCTTCGTTCTAAAAAAAACTGAATTAATTTTCTGCAATCCTGCACCTGACTCCGTTCAAGCCACCTTTAGCTGAAAAAGTAAGAGTTTTACTACTGGTGTAGTCAATTATAGATATAATAAAAATAAAACGTTACTTTTGGATTTCTATTTCAGTCATTCAAATATATTTGGCTTTTTAGAGTGTTACTACACATGTCTCACGTTTCCTTATCAGGCTATTTTTAGTAGAGCATTTGTTTTAGGTATGGGGAGATTCTTAAGGAGGAAAATGTTTGTCATAAAAAAACTATTTTTTATTGTCCAAGATAAACAATCTATTTTTTTTAATGTCCTAGATAGACAATCTATTTTTTAATGTCCCAGATAGACAATAGGCCTAAAGACTTATGTTCCATTACCCTGCGAGTGGATTCTCCTACGCCGATTTACGCTGAACGAGAGAGAAACGTAACCACTGCGAGCGACCGTTTACTTTTCCATCGAGCATGCGCTACTACGTCACGCGGGAAGATTGAAAAATATTTCCCGCGGCAATTTAATGGGTGCTTTGCGTAGAAAACAAAAACTTAAAATTATCTACAAAGGAAGGGCGAAAATTTTGATTACTTTGTCAAGTTTGGCAGAAGATTAAACAACACTGTATTCAATACAACGATCCTTTCTATTGAAAGTTAACAATAAGATGGGTTTTAAGGTGGCTCGACTGGATTTTTTAGGGGCGATACCCCCAAGTTTGAGCATTAACTGCGACGCCATTAACAATGCTATGGAGAAACGGTCACCACAGCTGTATTAGATAAAGATGAAATTTGTTAAGACAAGTATTATATTAGCATCGGAGTTGCCATAGCAACGTAATGACGCCATGACGTTTTTTACTTGCCGTCGTATTTCTCGACACCAAGAGGTTTTTTTCGGCAGTGGCTTCTACAGTTTTGAGGAACAATAAATTTCCTTATGCGCGCGTATCACCCCACCCAAAAATTTGCAGAGTACCCCCCCCCCCCTTCCTCAGACGAGAAACTGTTCCACATCGCCGGTTTCTACCGAAGTGCATAAATGGGTACCTGCGACATAATGCTGGGGGTAACCCTGCGATGGACTAGCATCCCATCTAGGGAGAGTACCAATAATCCAAGGTGCTTCATGCTACAGAAACAAGCCGTGTAATCCTCCCGTGGATTGTGTGTGACTTTGCCTTACCGCTGTTAACTACGGTGGCCCACATCTGCCACGGCAAAACATAGTTTCTCACGGCAAAACATACGTTTCCACGGCAGATAGTAATCTGAGCAAAGGTAAGGCATGTACAGCAGGACGTGTTTCACCTTATCCCACAAACAACACTTCAATCATCCTCGCGAAAAAAGGTTGCATTGAAGCCATGATCTTGTTCTCTGTGCCTAAATCAGTCACCAATTCTTGTGGACACCCGCCACATGTTTTTACGTCATCGACGAAGTCAGGCGAGTTATTTACTACTAGCCACAACAGCTTTCTACTCCAGCCGTTAATACAACCGTGCACTCTACCCCCATAGGATTTTTAGTTTGTCATATTCGTCCGCGTGCCAGACGGCATTTGGACCCGGGTTATGATACTGACGTCTTTTTGGCAGCCATCTGGATCCAGTTCCATAAGTACGAGCTCTACCACTTGTAGTGGAACTTGATGTTCTCAGTCGTCTGTGTAATGGGCGTTCACTTATTTCAATGTTGTGATAGGTTGCTAGAAAATCTAGGTGATATCTTTGTATTCATAGCCACGATAAAAGTCGTATTTTATGAGCACCTCCTCATCTACGCTGTCATCATAGGCCGTCGCCATTTTGATTCTGTTTTAATCCTGTCTCAGGCCCCTTCCTATACGATCGCCGTGGAAAAGAAAGTTTTGCCGTGGAAAAGTATGCTTTGCCGTGGAAAAGAAAGTTTTGCCGTGGAAAAGAATGTTTTGCCTTGGAAAAGAACGCTTTGCCGTGGAAAAGAAAGTGTTTGCCATGGAAAAGAATGCTTTGCCGAGTAAAAGAAAGCTTTGCCGTGGAAAATAATGTTTTGCCGTGGGAAAGTATGTTTTGCCGTGGCAGATGTGGGCCACCGTAGTTAACCCTTTCACTCCCAAGGGTGCTAAACATCAAAATTAAAGAAAAATCCCAAATTTCATTTTGTAAAATATTGGAAAACAAATGGTACCATGCAAATGTACTGCTGAAAAGGTTTCATTTGAATGGTCACACCATAGGATTTCATCAACAGACTCAAAAGGTAGAACAAATGGTACCATGCAAAAGTACTGCTGAAGAGGTTTCATTTGAATGGTCACACCATAGGATTTCGTCCACAGACTCAAACGTTAGAACTACACTGCATGTCTCCATAATTGACTCTGGGAGTGAAAGGGTTAATGTAATATAATTTTGTTGTCTTGATGTAAATAAACCTGATCGTAGTTGGTCTTTACTCCACATTGTGGCAAATCTATTTTTATTGTTTTAATCATTGGCCATTCGTCAATAAAGCGAGCATTTTCGCGACCTCGCCTTCTCTCCTGGAACTTCTAGGAATTCTCCTCGAGCAGGCATCACCGGAGTTGTAGAAACCTATAGGTGTGGAAAAGCCTTGGAAGATACTAGATTCGAGGCTCTGGATAGGGTTAAACTAATAAATTTTAAGCTGTTTTTCACTGACAGCTGAGATCTAAAATATGTCCAAATCTGAGCAGTCACCCAGTCACTCATAATCCAGTTGATTGTTCTAGAACGCAAGCTTCTTAGACAGGATCCTTTGACAATAGGAATTCAGAGGAGCCTTTCCTCGCAGTAAGAGAGCTTCCGAATCAGTGGTCGTTGAAGTTGCGGTGGAAGTTGGGAAAATAGTCGACCGCCTCTTAATGAAAAGACTCGAATAACGCTCAGGGTACATAATTCTAGAATAGACAGACAAACAAGAGTTTTACAGATTTTAATGACGATAAATACTTTGTCATCGAATGATGTGATCTATTCATAGATTCTAAGGTGGCCCCAGATATTTTTTGGCGCGCGAGGAATGAGCACGAAAATGGCGCGAGTTCGTGTTTGTTTATTTTGATGACGTCACGAAAATAGAGGTTTTTACGGTAGCTAAAACGTTTATTGCACGTGTTTCACACGGTAAATGATTTTCTTGGTTCGTGATCACAAAAAAGACAACAGTTTTTGTACATACACAAACCTAATAAAAGTAAAAAAACGAAAGGTGAGTAAATTGCCGAAAATTATGTATAGATTTTTTTTATGGCTTTGTCAGATGAGACTTACTGAATGTTTGTTCTGTTTTACAAAAAATCGTGAATATTTACCTGTAAAACCCGAGAAAAGCCGTCGACAGGTTTGCTACCCTTGAACGACAAACCAAACAACTCAATCAATGGTTGCCATGGTAACGAGATAAAACTGCCAAATCAGACTTCTCCGAAAAGGAGAAAGTTAGAGCTACTTGTATGTTTATATTTTGCCTAGTATTGCAAAACAAAACTCTCGAAAGACATAAATCCCTGCGTGCCACTCTTAACAGTATCTTGATAGCTAAAAATAACAAGGTCTTCTCTGATTTGCTGAGAAAACAATAGACCAAACAATACAACAATGGACCCTACTCCTTAAAACAATAGAGCTGCGTGATACCCAGGTCTAATGAAATTAGAGGTTGTTAAGAGCTGCATGGTATCTGGAAAATATCGGCGTTCCTTCCTGAACACCCTGAGTGATACTAAAATCCGTAATTTACACCCCTCAACGGGACGACGAAGTTTAGACGGTGTTTATTATAACAAAACCGCGGTCTTAACCAATTTCAGTATGACCAACCCTAATATTTAAAAGAAAAAGACAAAGACATGTAGTACAGACTAGTATATAATGATGACACACTTATCTGAAACAGATGTGGAGGTCCGTTAGTTGTCTTAAACCGTGATCTAAGTTTTATTTTGTTAAAATAGCCCGGGTAGTCCAGCACTTGTCCAAACGATGTCTGTGATTCGCTAAGAAAACAATAGATTTGTCCCGCTGGGATAGGGATTAGGGATAGGGGCATTGTTAAAGCGATATATCAATTGTATCGTTCGCCAAACACAGACATCGTTTGGACAGCTACGGGGTCGCCCTTAAAATAACCGGCCCTACATCTTTCCTACTATTAAGTACTATCGTTTCTAGAGATGAAGTAACAAGATGCACAAATATTCATTTGTAACTTGTAACAAAAGAGGTTTCTCCTAAATTGATCAGTTAACGAAACAATGCTTTTCATTGTGTTTCATATTTCTGTGATAATTTACACCTCATTCACAGCCCAACGCCTCCACCCTTTTCCCTCGTCACTCTAACCCTAACCCTAACCCCCCATGTTTGGTGCCAAGTCCGGAACCCGGGTCTAGAATAGGATTGGAAAATGCAGTTGAACGTGGTCTGAAGTAGGGTAAGGGTTTCAGAGACCCAGAGGCACACCCGCCCCCAAAATATACAGAGTACCCCCGCCCCACCCCCATCCACTCCCCCCCCCAACCACCCCCCCGCACCCCCATCCTCTCCCCCCCCAACCCCCCCCCCCCCCCGGTGGTAATTCGCATGAAATTCAATGCATGCACGAATCCGGCGTTTATTTGTCGACAAATGGCGCGACTCCAGCAACAACCAGCTTGCTTCGCGAATAATGCACCTTTTAAAGGTTGCTTGGTTTTCTGAATATGCCGCGTTTACATGTTATTTTATACCACTAGCACACTCATTTCACCCACTGACTAAATAAACTTGAAAATTATATTGCTTTGAAAGTGATTTTGCTTGACAAGACTGGGTGTCTGTTAAATATTGCTGTTTACATTTAATTTAACTTGCCATCACATGATAGATTACTCGCTTCCACAAGTCGCCTATGTTCATCTTTTAGGGTGATCTTACTTAGACCGATTTTACCTAACCCGTGATAGATGATGGAGTAATATTCCTTATTACTCAGTAAATCTTTTGTTTTCTTTTGTCTATTTGGTATAATAGGCACTGACTATGTTTCCCTGGTTAAGTAAACGACAATGATGTTTTTTATTTAATTTTATTTTGGTGAAAAAAAGTAGTTTTTTTAACTAATGGAACTGTATGAAATGGAATTTATGGTTCAAAAGATATTAATCTTTGTCCTGGTGAAATTTAACCGAACTCATAATCTCTGGATCAGTTCGCCGTCGCTCTAATCGACTGGGCTACGAGCCAGGGCGATTGGGATTACGCCGTCATAACGATTTAGGAAGCGAATTTTCCACACTAGACATACTACTGAGACCCCTAAGTTCAGACCATTTTCTGTGTAAAATATTACAAATAGAGTGTGGAAATATTTATTTCATTTTGCAATAGATGCACAGACATTTAGTCCTAGATAAATTTGATTCTTATGGCAACCGTCCCTTCCCTCAAGGAATGTAAGTACCACTTCTGCTTCTACTTTGACAGGTAATCATCTTTCCATTTTTTTTTTTTCAAGAGCAAACTAGACGCGTTTGATCTAAGTGTCAGTAGCTTTGCATTTGCAGATTTTTGCTTTGTGGTACGAGTTGTTCTCATCCGTCGAGTAGTCCATGTAGTGAGACGTTTGAATAGACCAAGAAATCCGATGTCTTCTCTACAATAGGTAATTGAAATTATGTGTGTTTGAACTAGATCACAAAAGATAAAAGAGGGGTGATGACATTTCTTACACTGTTAGGTTATTATTATCATTTCTTGTTGTGGAATACTTGTGAAGACTAACAAGCCACAGTAACTGCACACAATTTCGCTTTCGCTCAATTATCAAGAGGCTTCGAAGCGTGTTCAGAACGAAAATTCGACGAAATGAGTAAAATTGGTTTGAGAAATGAGGCCACTGAGTTCAGCGTCGGTGTTGTAGCTTACTGCATGTGTTTGATCAGCAAACATCTATTTGACTTTGAACCCGCTCTGGCTGTTACTGAGAAATTTTGATGGGGGATTCTTCATAGAGAGCTCTAATACACATTTCGATGTTAATTCTTAAATCACGCCCTTAACTTCACTGACGATTTCTCGAAGATAGAATGAACTCTTTAAATCATGTGGCGATCGCTCGTTCCTTTACACTGGGCCTTCATTATGAACGGTTTTTCTTTATACATTGGGACATCACAAACATATTGACGCTTAATTGAAAATGCATTTTTAAGACATACCTTTTTCACAAAGCGTTGTTCAAACTTATTTCCATTAAGTTCGGGACCAGGTTAGACGAAAGCACTTAATCGACCCATTACAATTATCTTTAAGGGGCATTGTCCCGACTGATCTATCTTGTTTTCATGACAATGACAAGAAAGTACTTTAAGCTTGCTTTTCTATCTAAAAATAGGAAGAAAAATTGCTAAAAGTGACGAAAGAACCGAAATATAAACTAAAGAGACGATGACGGTAATTGTCAAATTCGATATTTCACTAGAATGGTAATTTTGATCCGATGATGATGATGACGATGATGATGTTACGAAATCAATTTGATGAATTGTAATTCACCTCCATCCTTTCAATTCTGCATCCTATCATCCTCAAATTGCTTGTTGTCTTTTACTCTACAGACTCTCTTTTTCCAATTTAGTTGTATTTTTTGTTGGCGTTTAGAAAGTTGACATGGAAATTTCACTATATCGGCCGGACACTAGCCCTTAAACGAATAAATAAATCGAAACTGGCCAATCCCAACTTGTGTCCCTAATGTATTTCTAAACATACAATTTTAAATTTGAATGGCCGATGTCTGTGAAGTGACAAGGACCGTAAACTTGAGTGAAGGTTCCAGACGTCTCTCTTTATTAAAAATCGTCGCGAGAACATTACTTTCAAGTAAGCAGTTTAATGTATGTTAGCAACCATTTTAAACGGTATTTCATTTTATCTATCAATGCAAACAATTGATCAATTTCATCTTTTGTTTGGACCATACAAACCTAGACCACGAGCTGTCGCCCTTTTCTCCCCAGTGCCACGCGCGAGAGTGTACACTTGTAATTATGCAAATTGCTGTAAAAACGAAAAGGGATTGGGGTGGCTAGTATGTCCTCGCGGCTAGTATGTCACGCCATTCTCGGATTGATCGCGCTCGACTGACTTAAAGAAAACTAAGAGACTGCTCGCAGTCTAATGCAAACCTAACTCTTCTAATAGTATTAGCCGGGATATATATTGCTGGCCTTGAACAACAAGCCCAACAACTCAGGTTGCCATGGTAACGAGACAAGACTGCCAAATTAGACTTCTCCGCCGGTAAACAAGAAAGCCTAAGCTACGTGTATGTGTATATTATGCCTAGTATCGCGAAACAAAACTCTCGAAAGACAGCAATAAGATCGTGTATATTTTATTTGGAAGACTGACCAATAACTATATGGAGCTACCATCAAATGAAAGCCACTGGGAAGCACTTTCCGGCCTGTTGTGCTGTTTATTATGCTGTACAAGGTTGTTCTAATTTTTAACATGAAATCCTACAGTGTGTCCATTCAAATAAACGCTGTTGAGCAGTACTTCCCTGTGGTGTTGTTTATTATGCTGTGCAAGGTGGTTCTAAATTTTAAGTCTGTGGATGAATTAAAAGCATGAAAGCTATTTATTAGTACTTTCATGTGGTGTTGTTTTATTATGTTGTTCTAATATTATTCTATATCAGTGCCTCTTTAGATGAAATTAGTCGTTAAGTATGATAATTCAAATAAAAGCCATTGAATAGATCGATGGTAGTGTTTTTATTTACCACTGAAAATGAAAGCTCTTTTAAAAAGAGTGAAGTATTAATAGATTGTCAATTTTATTTTTTTTAAAGAATGGATTCCACTGTTAAGTTAATGAAAGTCCATATCTTTCTCCTTTGCGTCTTCACTGTGTTTTTTCTGATCGGATACAATAAATTATTAAGACACCAAGAGCCTAATTCTCCACCTTCCCTCAAGTCACAGCGGAAAATGCCCGATCTGACAACAAGGACGATCAGCCCAATAATAATCAACAAAAGGAATTTGAAAACTTTGTTACCACAAGCGAATGACCCTAAACAAGAGACTAGAATTTCCATTGACAATGGCGGAGATTGCGCAATATCGATTGATATAGCCAATAAGTCCGATACAGCTGACAACAACGTAGGATGTAAATTACCACATGTAGATCCCTACCATCCTAGTATCATGAAAGTTCTCGAGCATATTACGTCATTAAACTGCACTGGAAGGCTATTTACTGAGTATGAAAACAACGTGCTGAGACTTCTTGATGACGTCAATGAAGGTATGTGCAAAACTCCCTCCTTCTGATTGTACTTTCAAATTATAATGTGTTTGTAAATGGTGCATAGAAAATGAAGCAAAGGCCTCTGCCGTTGTATTGCAATTTTAAGCAAGGCATTGTTTGGTCTCACTCTTTGCTTCGTAGTCAGCGTAGTCCCGCATTTAAAATCATTGCACCTCATGGAAACTTCTTATGGAGCGTACATGCTCTCTCCTCCTGGGGTGACTTGCGTGCATAGCTCGTTCGCCCCCCTTATGAAGGTACGAATTCTTAGAATAAATTCCACACATGCTCATTTCTTATTCGTAAAAAAATCTGTGAAAATTGCTTGTTAGCTTCGCCTGAGCTTAGATGCGGAGCAGCTTATAATCCCAACAATTATTACTCATGCGCGTAGCGGCATGAGGTAAGGTTTCGGCTCCGTTTTTCTTGTTATTTTTATTATTTTTTTTTATTTTTTGTGTCACGATTTTGCATGCAAATTTATGCACGCATATTTTAAATTGTACACTTCCGGTTTATAGCTTTGCCACTACACTTCCTGTTTAGTGACTTTCAGCTACTCTCACTTCCGTTAAAAGAGCGTTACTCAAGTGTCACGACAGGGTCTCCTACAACCCTACTTACATTAACAATGTTCATGTTTGGTATATATAAGACTTAGAAGAATCATTCCTTTCATTGTGGTACAGCCTTCATTTCCAAAACAATCAATAGTAAACAACGTGGTTTGCAGGAACGATGACTGAATGAAAGGAGTACTCTTCGCCATGTCGGACATCTTCTTATCGTGTTTAAAATATATCATAAAACTAACTTACGCATGCGCATGAGTAAAGGCTGCTAGGAGCCTCTTGTTTCCCCAATTGAAAGCCCTTCTAAGCAGAAAACAATCGATGATGCAAAAGTATTGCAGTACCTTAGAATTCATGTGGAAGGCGTTATTAGACATCAAACTGCTGGGTAATTTTCCAAAAATGATGGAAAACGCAGCATTGGAGATTTGAGCCGGTTTTGGAGCATTTTGTAATATTTACAGGACCAATAAATGCTTTTTAACGGTTCGCACGATTTGCAATCGACTTAGTTAGAATTAAGATTTAACAAGCACTGGGAAGGCTTCTCCCAGAAATTTGGGTTCGTGGATTGTTTTGTCAAGCATTTAAAATTTCAAGAGACTTTTAGGGCTAAATTTTGACGGCTATTTACATACTTCCGCACTTTTGCTCCAATACTCTTGGTCGCTTTATGCTACAGAAAACTGGTGATAACTGCCAGCTTGATGGGCCACTTAGCTAGTAAAAACTTTTTGAGTTCGACGTTCGACCCGCTTAGGCCCAGTTCAAACGTCGAACTTCACATGTGCCGAACCTAATGCAAATGAGCAAAATCTATTGTTCTTGCTAATTTGCATTAGGTTCGGCACATGTGAAGTTCGAAGTTTGAACTGGGCCTTAGTTAGACTCCTTTTTTTCACGTCGATCTGACTTGCAGTGAGCAGTTTCACCTAGTCACTTCGCCTTTCAATGACATGCGAACTCTGGCGTTCAAGTCCCAACCGAAGTTTGTAATGATAATAATGGGTCTAATCAAAGGGCTTTTTTTGTGGCCTCTTTCGCAGGTCACAACGTTAATGAGGTCATCGCAGAACCAATTCTCCGTGTTGATGATTACAAGAATGTCCTGGGGAATAAAACTTCACTAAATCTGACGAAAAGACAGGCATACATAAATCACGATTTCCTTAAAGTGACTGTCCGTTTTAAAAACGGTTCAAGGCAAACAGATTTTCACGCCGCCATTTCTGAGATCCAAGAAGTTGCACAACGCAAAGAGGTGCACAGTTCTCCGTTAAGCATAATGATTCTGGTTTTCGACGGAACATCGGCAGCCCATTTTCAAAGAATGTTGCCTAAAACGTTTGCTTTCTTTAACGACGAAATGGATTCAAACATCTTTGATGGTTATTCCATAGTAGGAGAGTCTACAACGCCAGCGATGACTGCTCTTATGACGGGAAATACCGTCGAGCAGAATTGCCAGCAGTTTAAGGAAGGAAGACGAGGAGAAAAAGATGCCGGAGAAATAGACGAATGGCCTTTTATCTATAAGGAGCTAAAACGCCTTGGATTTGCCACGATGTGGAGTGAAGACCAACCTGGTTTAGGTAAATTAATAACCATTTAACCCTATTCAGACTGGGCTTTTTTAGTGAAGCAAAAAACGGCAAACTGATCCTTACGGCAGAAAAACAGAAGCAGAAGCAGAAGCAAATAAAATAGATAAAAGTGGAATATAATAGTGCCCAATATTTCGCTTTGCAAAACAAAGCTTCTTCAGGGGCTAGCACTATAAATGATTACAACTGTAAAACCGTTATACAAGTGGTTTTGAAAAAACTAAAGAATAACAAAAACAATGAATATGATTGGCGAAGGATTTGACGGGTGATAAACTAAACTGACTAGTGATGAGAAAGTTAATGAAGTTCGTCGCGTCTGTTGATTCCAAGTGGTTCTAACGTCTTTGCTTTGTCTATGAGAAATGCTTCACGCGCTTTTCGTACAGAGTCTCTGCTATTACGTATTAATTCCAGTGGTATAAGTTGCATATCCTTAGTAGAGTGTCCCGGTAGATTAAAGTGTTGTGATATAGGAGTAGGGCAGCTGAGGTGATGTGGATTCTCTACAGAACGGCGATGTTCACCAAAGCGTTCATTAAGTTTGCGTTTTGTTTCTCCGATGTATTGGCACGATATATTACGTTTAAAGCAATTTTTACATTGGATCATATAGATCAGGTTTTTAGAATTACATGTTATGTGATTATAAATACAACGTTCCTCTTTAGTAGTAAAAAAAGTGTATTTCTTTTGGCCTTGTTGAATAAATTGGCAGGTCAAACAGCGTGGGTGGTTGCATCTGTAAGCTCCTGCTGGAGGCACTATCTGATCCGCTCTCTCGCTGGTTGGTTTCCTAAGTTTAGTATGAACCAGGAGGTCACGGAGGCTTGCACTTCTCCTATAAGCAACGACAGGTGGTGAAGCGGACCTTTACACCAAGCCCACAGACAAACATCAATATCTTTTAAAATCGTCATGTCATCCAAGTCACACCAAACGCTCGATTCCTTTCAGCCTTGCCCTTAGATTAAGGCGTATATGTTCTACTGATTTTCTTTTTGAAAAACGCTCTGCGGAACTGATTAATTACTTAGTGAAACGAGGATACAGCCGCACTTTCCTAAAAAGTGAAATTCGACACGTCCATTCCATCCCTCGCTGTGATCTTCTAAATGAGCCAGAACAACAGAAGAAAGCCTCCGACCGAACACCTTTCGTAATCACCTTCAATCCAGCTATTTGTAATCCCTCCTCTGTTGTACGAAAACACCTTAACATTCTTCAATCCTCCACCCGCTGCAAACAAATTTTTCCTTCACCACCTGTCGTTGCTTATAGGAGAAGTGCAAGCCTCCGTGACCTCCTGGTTCATACTAAACTTAGGAAACCAACCAGCGAGAGAGCGGATCAGATAGTGCCTCCAGCAGGAGCTTACAGATGCAACCACCCACGCTGTTTGACCTGCCAATTTATTCAACAAGGCCAAAAGAAATACACTTTTTTTACTACTAAAGAGGAACGTTGTATTTATAATCACATAACATGTAATTCTAAAAACCTGATCTATATGATCCAATGTAAAAATTGCTTTAAACGTAATATATCGTGCCAATACATCGGAGAAACAAAACGCAAACTTAATGAACGCTTTGGTGAACATCGCCGTTCTGTAGAGAATCCACATCACCTCAGCTGCCCTACTCCTATATCACAACACTTTAATCTACCGAGACACTCTACTAAGGATATGCAACTTATACCACTGGAATTAATACGTAATAGCAGAGACTCTGTACGAAAAGCGCGTGAAGCATTTCTCATAGACAAAGCAAAGACGTTAGAACCACTTGGAATCAACAGACGCGACGAACTTCATTAACTTTCTCATCACTAGTCAGTTTAGTTTATCACCCGTCAAATCCTTCGCCAATCATATTCATTGTTTTTGTTATTCTTTAGTTTTTTCAAAACCACTTGTATAACGGTTTTACAGTTGTAATCATTTATAGTGCTAGCCCCTGAAGAAGCTTTGTTTTGCAAAGCGAAATATTGGGCACTATTATATTCCACTTTTATCTATTTTATTTGCTTCTGCTTCTGCTTCTGTTTTTCTGCCGTAAGGATCAGTTTGCCGTTTTTTGCTTCACTTCAAGTATTAATACTGATCTAGGTCTGGAAACCAGATCCGGCCATTCTCATCGGTTTGTTGCAGTGATCGTGCATTCTATGTTTCTTTTTATGGGCTTTTTTAGGCAATCTGTGACTGGGGGGGGGGGCTCCTCGGACCCCCCCTTCATATCTCTGGAACCAGTAAGGCTAGGACCATGAAATTTTCACACAATGTTCATCTCCATACAAGGAAACCTCACACCCAGTTTTGACCTGCCACACCCAATTATGACGTCACAATGACGTCATTTTTGTTTTTCTGACGTTTCTTTGATATTTTTCCATCCAGATACTTAAAATATCAAATATAACTGTAAAATCATCTCCTTAACATTAAAACATAATAAATACAAACAAGGACACACTAGTAAAGCGAGAAAAGGCAAAAAAGGCGATAAAACTATAATTTTGAAATTATTGTCCGCCATCTTGGATCCGCCATCTTGAATTTCCTTTTTTTTCGTTAAAATTAAAATTTAAAAAATATCTAAAAGAGAAAAGGATCAGAATGTATGAAACACGTATCAAACTAATGTCTATTATCCAAACAATGAACTTAGAAGCGTTATTTAATAAATAGTACAAAATTTTTCTCTATAAGTAAAAGAGAGCAAAAATTTGCCTACCCGTCCCGCCCCAAATATTTGATGTTAAAAATTTGTGATGTCTTTCAAGAACTAGTCCCAAGAAAAAACTATTCTAACAAGAAAATGCACTATAAGTCAAAGAATACGATCTTAAAATAAAAAAATCACCATATTTTAATATTTTGAAAACCTATGTGTCAAAAACCGGTTGCCATGGCAACATGGTTAATCATACTGACATGTTATGGATACCAAAATGTCCCTAGATAAATTCTAGGAAAAGTCAGAAAATTTCAGCTTCATAGCTGTTTCGGTGTAAGAGTTATCACAATTTTACTGGAGGGGAGTTCGAAAAGCCCCCCCCCCCCCCCAGTCTGAATAGGGTTAAGTTGATAGACGTCTTTCAACCGGCTCATTAGGGTTGGGGGGGAGGGGGTTGGGGGTTGGGGGGTAACAATGCCATGGGATGTTTCGACCTGCATCAATACATCTATAATTGACAATATTCGTATTATTGGTTAATTAACTGTAACTAGCTTGCAATGGAGGCTCATGGGGGGGAATATCATTAAAATGTTTGAAAGGATTGCCCCGCATGAGCCGCGACTGCAAGTAGTTCCAGTTCAATAGCTATAGGCCACTCCAAAAAATGCCATAATAATCTTTTATGTGCAGGCTCGACCTCACCGGGGTGTAAGTATTCAAGTCTCCTTTGTTAGAATGGCACAATGGAATTCGGAGTACATGTAGAAACGTTAGGAAGTAGCATTGCGTGTTCGTAAACAAATGTGCACCGTATGCAAATTGTCAAGAAGTTGAAGCATAGCATAGCACCTGCACTTTAAAGAGTATTATGGGATTTTACTTAGTTTCTGGAGTGGGGAATATCGAGAATACGGATATGTCTGTTTTAGATGGTTATTTGCTGGTTTTTATCCATTAAAATGTCTATTTCCCTTGAGAGTGACAGAGAGAGCCTACTGTAATAACTTGTATGATAGAAACGTTCAAACCGTATCTTAAAGGCCCACCTTCGTCCAAAAGATGTTGCGGTCGTTTGCTCTTGTTTTGAAATGCTCCATTGTTCATACACGTGATCTGATTGGTTGCACGCATTCAAGCGTGAATTTCGTGTTACACGAAATTCAGCAAAGAAAGTGATCACGGCGCGCTGAGCATTTTGGGTGAAGGTGGCCTTTAATATTTAGGGCCGACCTGGGCGCTTTTTATGCCATCGGTTAACGTGAAAGTTTCAGAAATTCTTCTCAACATGTTTATTTAATTATCTTTTCTCTGTGATCATCAGTTAGCGATCAGCTTTTAAAGGGAACCTCTACTGTTATAACAAATTGATGTTAAATTGATGGAAATACAGTCTTAATTTCAATTCGTTTAATAACAATTCGAAAGAAAATTTTAGTGTTCAAAAAAGTGGATATGAATATCAGTTATTTCAGTTTTTAATTTCCCGCGCGCCGCCATTTTGAGCTTTTATGATGTAATATGGTTGCCGCCATTGTTAAGAATCGACGATCTTTTGTATGCAACAATATCCCTTATGCATGCTTACGTCAGACTAGCTAATTTTACCCCCCAAGCCTCGCTTTCGAAGTGTAAACCTGTGACAATCTCATCAATGTATTCTCAAAGGAGCAAAGTTGAAAAGAATACCCACTCAAAAATACCGTTAATCTGTCAAATGTTTCCAACGAATTTCATACAAACGAGGCTTGGTGGGTGGTGAATTTTGAGATGATGACGTCATCTTGGATAAGGCCTATTGGGTAACCATACGACGTCATAAATATTCAAAATGGCGGCGCGCGGGAAATTTAAAAGCGAAAATAGGTGATATTCATATTCAACATTTTTGTACACTAAAATTTTTTTTCATTTCTTATTAGAAGAATTGAAAATTAAGACTTTATTTCCATTAATTGTTTTATAACAGTGGAGCTTCCATTTAAGAAAATTAAAACTCTTATAATAAGCTTCTTTTGTTTTACCAAATGCCTTTATCAACCCAATGTTGTAATGCACATTTGAACAATATTGTAATGAATTGTTTTAGGAGCATTTCATTTACGAATAATGGGATTTAAAGATCAACCTGTGGATCACTATGGAAGAACTCTTTGGCGAATGAAAGGCGGGATTTGCATACAATCCCAGCCACAATACCAGATACAATTGAAGTACATGAAGAGCTTCGTACAATCGTATCCAGGAAAACGAAAATTTGGTTTGACATTTTTCTCGGATTTGTGTCATCGAACCCCTAGTCTTGTCAGCGCAGCTGACGACGGATTGGTAGCCTTTTTTAATTCACTTAAAAATGAGAGTCTTCTGAACGATACCATGTTTATCACAATGGGAGACCACGGGGGAAGATTTGGTGTCTTACGTGGAAGTCCCCAGGGGAAATTAGAGCACCGACTTCCCTTTTTGTCCGTCACATTCCCTTCGTGGTTCAAAAAGAAATTTCCGGGTCATATGGCTGGTTTGATTAGGAATACCCGGATGATCACGTCACCGTTTGATCTTTACGCAACATTCAAGCATTTGTTGACATTTCCAGACAAACCGGCGACTGAAGCATCTGGAGTTGGCCAAAGTCTTTTCGAGCCACTTCCTTTTAACAGATCTTGCGAAGATGCGGGGATTCCAGATCAATATTGCTCATGTCTAAAGTGGCAGTCAATTGACATTACACATCCACACGTGTCCAAAGCAGCGAAGGTTGCTTTGAGCTATGTAAACAAGCTTTTATTATCTTATCGCAAAACAGACAAATTATGCCATAAACTTCAGTTAAGGGCGATCATTGAAGCCTATCAAAAATTGCCGAGTCGAGAAACGCACCTTAACGTGAATTCAGATGATGCCACCTGCAGCTATCAAATCAAGTTTCAGACGACACCTGGAGACGGTCTATTTGAAGCATTCCTAAGAATGAACGCGTCTGGTTTTTTTAATATTAATGGTGACATTGATCGTGTCAACATGTACGGTGACCAGCCAAAATGTATAGCTAAGGATTTACCATATATGCGACCGTACTGCTTGTGCAAATAACAGTAATAAGCACGTCTCTTTAAAAATTGGGGGTGTAGTGGTTAGCGCTTTGGACTTTAGATCTCTTTACACCCATAAGTATAAATGTGTCCCCGGGCAACGTAATGCCGGGATAACCCTGCGATGAGCTAGCATACCATCCAGAGTGGGGGGTGGGGGTGGGGGGGGGTTTGGGTGTGTGTGTGTGTGTGTGTGTGTGTGTGTGTGTGTGTGTGTGTGTGTGTGTGTGTGTGTGTGTGTGTGTGTGTGTGTGTGTGTGTGTGTGTGTGTGTGTGTGTGTGTGTGTGGGGGGGGGGGGGGGGTCAATATTCGTATAGTTGCTTTATGCTACAGGGACCGGCCGTCGTGTATATTGGCTTGTGCGTACTTTACCTTCATTTACAGCACACTCGCATAAGTTTCATATTTCTGTTTTTGCAGTGTCGTAAAAAGGAGCCATAACGTTAGATAACATAAGAACACATTATGTACCTGCAAAAAACTAAAGTAGACATCTACCTGACAGGTCAGAAAACACCACAACAGCTTTAAATATTCAGAATTCAGCTTCAAATAAATTGGAATAGGAATAGCAGACAATGTGTACTTGCTGAGTTTTACGTTATTCTGTAAAATTCTTCATGACCCTTGATTTCTTTTTCAACTCTTTGTAATTAAGGCAGCAAAACGCATATGCCTCCATTCTGTTAACTATTTCCCAGACTATCTCACGGTATTGTCGCGTACACTTAAACGCTTCAATATGACACCCTTTCTCGAAATAGCTGTATACACCCGTAAGTGTATGTATGAATATATGGGTCGATAAAACAATCTTTTCATGCTTTATTCTCAATTGTATTAATTGGTGCTATCACCACGAGGATCATTTCTCCATTCCATGCCATTCAACGAAGTTCTCAGTCCGAAATTTAGTTTTAGTTGACAAACTAAAGGCAAAGATAAAAGAAATACACAAAAATACACAAACATCAAATTATTCGAGCATGCTCAGTAAGTTCTGCATCTGCTTCATGTTTCCATATGCTTTATCATGCAGCCAACATGTACAATTAATCGCCATCTGCGGTCAAATGTACACGGACTAAAACTTCATCTAAGAACAGTGTTAGGAACTACATTAAAAAAAGTTAACTTATTACTGACTTGCTTGCACCTAATTGCAAAAACGTTGTAGCTCGTTGTCATAGAAAATACCAAATACCAAATAGGAATTCATTATCTTAATGATATTCACAGAGGGTAAAAGAAGAGAAAGTGTTAAGACAGAATGCGGAAGAATAACTCTGTGAATATCATTAAGGTAATTAATTCCTATTTGGTCTTTGATATTTTCTATGACAAGCTTTCTGAATTTAGGTGTATATGATAAGTGTTTACAGCTTAAGTGCTAGTGGGGCCGAGCATTCAAATAACAGAAAGCCGGTTGGCTATTTAAAACTGTGGCCAAGGAGTTGAACGAGGGTCTACCGCGAGACAACTCCAGTTACAATGTAGTGATTCAGAGCCGAACTTGTAATCGGGACCTCCAGATTTCAAGTCCGGCTTCGTTACCACTTGACCACGCTGCTTTCGCCGCGGTCTAAACCAATTTCAATTTGGCCAATCCTGATATTTAAACGCAACTTACTCTAAACAGTGTCCAGAAGGCATATAGCAAAGACTAGAAAAACATCTACTTAAAACTAGAAATACGTGTCTCGCAGAACCTCGCGAAGCTCGGGGGAGGATGCACTGCAAAATTTGAGCGATGTGAGAGGGAGAGATGGAATTTCTGATTTAAATGTAGAGGTTGGGTTGCTTGCTGGCAATGACCTCATTTAAAATTGAGACATTTTCGTTCTCAGTCTCTTCAATTTTACTTGTACTTTGTGCCCTGTCTTCCTGGAGAGCTGGTGTTGGTCTGTGTTGGGTTTTGAGCTGTGGGTCGCTGATACTGCCATGGGAATGGGACTCCCCCCCGACCCACATATAAACAGATGTGGAGGTTCATTAATTGTCTTAAACCGCGGTCTAACTTAAACTTCGTTTAAATAACCGGCCCTAAGATTATTCGGTATTCTTGTGAATATGACTTACTGGCGAAGTGTGTAATCTGTAAACATAGTTAGCTTGCTCCATCGATCCGAGTAAAGCATAGAACCGTGAGAGCACTGGTTCGGATTTTCCACCCCACTGATGTCACCTTCATAACACTGGGAAGATTCACCGTGCTATAAATTGAATCTAGCGACGGATGCCTCGTCGCTCCAACAAAAACCTTCATAATAAATAACCTCATAAATAACTCGCGCATCACTGAGAGGATCACAAAATTCACTCCTATATCTCTTTAGTTCTATATAAATCACTTAAGAAATTTAAGGCATAAATTAATAAGTCATGTGGCTTAGATTGTATTGGTCTTGAATGTCCATGTAATACAATTTTCATACATATTTCAATATGTTTGCTTTACGTTTGTGTGGCTTAATCCTCAGAAGGTAGACCACCCAAACGCTTTGATGAAATAACTTCAGAGCCATGCTTTAATGTCCTTGAGCAAGAAAGATAATGCCTTTGAACTTGTAACATCGGCGAACGGTTGAACCTTCACTCGGTTCGGAGGACCGTGTAGCAATTTTGGCCTCTTTTCCAATTCTGGAAAGGGAGAGTAATATAATAAACTCTAGCTGTGACCGCTCTAAATGACTTTCATTCAGGTTGAGTGGGTGATGTAGGTAAATAAATAAAAGAATGAAATGACAACTTTATTTGAGTATCTATTTATCTAGCAGTCCATCAAGCTATATTTATCGAAGACACTAAGATATATGCCAGTTGAATCTTTGCCACTAATAATGCTTCGTCTGGTTGTATTCTTGTTATTGCAAATGAAGCCTGATACTCTTATTGCATTCGCGCAATCCTAATCTTGTGTTGGGTTTCCTGTGTAGTAGCCGATGAATTCAGCTTTCCTCTGTTTCTTTGTTTCTCTGTTTTGACGCCTCTTTAGCCCCCCTCCCCCGAAGATTTTGTTCCTTTCAGAGACAAACCGGGCGGGAACTGATATCTACTTTGGCATCTCCCCGACTTAAACTATACAATAAGAATTTTATCCCCGTTGTAAGCTTTAAATGTATAAAGCAATGCAAAAAGTTCGAAGGACTTTTTCTCAGTTTTCTGCAGTCTTCTCTAACTCCCCCCCCCCCCCCCCCCTTCATCTCGCTATCTATCGCATGAACCTTACTGCGAAGTTAAACCGCAAACGTTGAGTAACAGAAGTGTCTCTAATTACCTACTTTGGGTTTCTTTGATTTAGACTGATTTTGATTGTTAATATGTCATGTCAGTGTTTTCGTTGTTCTTTTTTTTTTACAAAAATTTTACTTGCGGTTGATTCCGTCTGCGACGCAGGCTAAACGGAAAGCGAAGCCTTTGGGGGTTGAGTACTCTTCAAAAGTCATTTTTAGACCTGAATGCTAAATCGAATTGTACCCATTTTCAAACATGATCCCTAAAATGATACACATTATCATACCAAAATGGTTCAAGAACAACACCCATTAGGGCCATACATACATATATAGCTTAAAGAAGCACCCCAGAACGCGTAAACAAATTGTACTCGGAAACGAACACAAAGCCAACATGACCTGTTTTTCTAGTGAAGTGACAGGATATGGGGCAGAATAAACGTTGGCGTTGAGCCCAGTTTTAATTTGTGAAGACGCGAAGCTAGAGTTCAACGAGTTATAGCAGACGGGGACAAAAATGCACATTTTCACTCATCCCGTTTGTCCGTCAGTTAGGCGGCGTCAGTCCTTTTTCCCAAATATCGGTTGTTAACTTTTACCTAGGTACTTGGTGTATCCCTGATCATAATGTATGGTTTTTGTGTATTTAGATATATTGCAGTGTAATTTAGGGTCGGATTACAGTATCTAGGGTTGAAGCACTGATTTTAGTATTTAGGTTTAAGCACTGATTCCAGTATTTCCAGTGTATCGAAAGGGCTAGTTCTTATATATGGTCTGGGCTAGCAGCATATTATCTTATATCCCTTAAAAATTACAGTTTCCGGCAGCTAGTCCTCGTTGGTGTAGTGGATAGTGTGCATGGAGCATACGGCCCGGGTTCGATTCCCTATTCTGCTGTTTTTATCTTCTTTTTCTACTGAAATAAAAACTAGGGATACACCAAGTACGAACCAACTTTTTATTATAATTCCGCTGACCAGTGCATAAGGCTTCGAGGTCTGGAGGACTTCAAAGGTTTTTTTTTTTTTTTTTCAAGACTTAGGAAACGCTGCAGTGCGGTAAATGTTGTTTTTAAACGTGTGAAGTTGCGATGCCATTTCTAAAAGTTCAAATAAACCAAATCCAGTTTTGATGAAATAAAAATGTCTTATACGGCGTTACACGATTAATGTTTTAAATCTGATTACTGATCAATTCTTTGACTTTAAACTCAATAAGGAAAATTAAAACCGATCTGGGGACTTTAAATAGATTTTTCAAGAATTAGGTAAGCGTTACATCACAATTAATGTTGTTTTTTAATGTGTAGGCTGCGAGCAAGCTCTCGGGATCGGGGACATAAACCTAATTTTGTTTCTTCTGGTGATGAATATAAAAACATGTCTTAGGGTGACACAAATACACGCATCGAGAACTGCTGGGTGACGTTATCTTTGATATTTGTTTAAAGTGTAAACATATATACATGCATTAATACATACATTTTCAGAATCAACTCTACACACATTGAATTGTTAAATGGTGAAATATTTCTTGCTTTGAACGTCGCGTTATTGAGTTATAGTGATTTGAATTTACAAAATGCTAGTTAGATAACGTCAACCCGGGACTTTGCCACTATTTCTACGCCAATTTACAATGCGCAGTTTACAGCTTGAGGGTAGTTAATTTGATAAATGCTAAAAATAAGCTGTGGATAGGCAATTGATTCGTAAAAAAATGTTACTTGGAGGTGAAAACAAGTAGTTGTATAATAAATGATTCCCGGGTAGACGTCATCTAATCGGCATTTTGTAAATTCAAATCTCTATAACTCATAACGCGACGTTCAAAACAAGAAATATTTCACCATTTTTAAACGGTACATTGAATAGTTAAAACTATTCAAACTATTCAATGTATGTAGAGTTGATTCTGAAAATATGTATTTAAGGGTTATAGGCACTTTAATTAAGGTGGTTCAGTTGTTATTTCGGGCGCACTCGTCTATGACGAACTTTGGGTCATAAATTTAACCAAGAGAACATGTTACGTTTTCTTGATTTAACACAAATTTAAAGGGGCTATGTCGCGAGGATGGCGGGTGAGTACTGGGTACTAACAACTAACAATTTATCAAGTTGGCGGCCATTACCGTCGAATTCGCTGCAATCCGTTCCATCCCGTCGTATTGCGTGGAAGGATAGATCTCAAGTTTACAAATTAGTTAGAGTATTTACTTGGCTAGATTTTTGTTAAATTATTTCTGCGATTTGTTGGTCGTACCTTCGAAAAATTCGATGTCTTCCAGTAGTGGTGGTGGAAGTTGGGGAGCAATTTAAAAGCGAAATTGATCGTGTGTTTGTTTACCTCGCGTGGTTCGACACGAGTGCAAGCGCGATAAAACTTGCCCCGATCCGGGAGGGAACAATATAAATTTGACATGTGCGACGTCAGGTGACGTCGCATGACAGGAACTCATTGCGCAGACTCACCTTGCGACATAGCCCCTTTAACGCCAAAATGTTTCACTGGGTGCGATTTTGTTCAAAAAGTGGTATTCGCTTAAGCTCGATTATCACTAAGAATATTTCTTCCCAGTTATATATATATATCTATATATGTAATAGCTGTAAGTTTTCGCCAAGTTTTATAGACATTGCTTTAGAGCCGAAAAAGTTACGACGAATCAAACAATTGCTTGACAAATTAATAAACCATTTTCAGGACTTTTAATTGACATAATGTTTTATAAAGTTATAATTGCGTTAAAATACATGTTGTTATATTTTTTTATACCAACAACGTTACTTCTCTCTTTCTATTATTTTTTTTTTAATTTCATTACTTTTAAAAATTCACCCAAAGCCCTGTTTATCTATTATGAGTGCATGAGTCCGTTTTCCTTGTCCTTTGCTTAGGATAGTAGGCCTGTTATTCTTGACTGTTGTTTTTGGCTGATCATGTTAAACTAAAGGGATAAAAGCCGGAAAACAATCAATAAGATAAACGTAGAATTCCAAAAATAACGGATTCTCAAAAGTACGATCAAATAATATAAGCAGGGGGCGGATTTAGGGGTGGGCTGAGGGGCCGCCGCCCCCCCCCCCCCCCCCTTTTGCCTTTTGCCCCTAGATTGTCACGCCTTTGGCGCTCCTGATGGGCGCTGGCGCGCCCATATTGTTACTATAAAAATTGCTCCGGCCCCCTCTTTATAGATTTCCTGGATCCGCCCCTGATAAGATCAGAGGTCGTGAGGTGGATTCTTGCTGGACTAAAAAAAATGTGAACTCTTCGAGGACCTGTAAGGCTACTCAATTGTGCCAAACTACAACTAAATGCATGGTGTAAGACGGCTATTTATTAAGAATCTACAATAACCATAATTATAATTCAACACATTGATACACTGCCCAAATATGGTCAAAAAGTTATCGATATACGCTATGTCTATATGACGTATATTCAACGATGGACGTAAATTTCGCATTTTGACAAGAAAATGCAAAATTAATAAGTCATGTGGCTTAGATTGTATTGGTCTTGAATGTCCATGTAATACAATTTTCATACATATTTCAATATGTTTGCTTTACGTTTGTGTGGCTTAATCCTCAGAAGGTAGACCACCCAAACGCTTTGATGAAATAACTTCAGAGCCATGCTTTAATGTCCTTGAGCAAGAAAGATAATGCCTTTGAACTTGTAACATCGGCGAACGGTTGAACCTTCACTCGGTTCGGAGGACCGTGTAGCAATTTTGGCCTCTTTTCCAATTCTGGAAAGGGAGAGTAATATAATAAACTCTAGCTGTGACCGCTCTAAATGACTTTCATTCAGGTTGAGTGGGTGATGTAGGTAAATAAATAAAAGAATGAAATGACAACTTTATTTGAGTATCTATTTATCTAGCAGTCCATCAAGCTATATTTATCGAAGACACTAAGATATATGCCAGTTGAATCTTTGCCACTAATAATGCTTCGTCTGGTTGTATTCTTGTTATTGCAAATGAAGCCTGATACTCTTATTGCATTCGCGCAATCCTAATCTTGTGTTGGGTTTCCTGTGTAGTAGCCGATGAATTCAGCTTTCCTCTGTTTCTTTGTTTCTCTGTTTTGACGCCTCTTTAGCCCCCCTCCCCCGAAGATTTTGTTCCTTTCAGAGACAAACCGGGCGGGAACTGATATCTACTTTGGCATCTCCCCGACTTAAACTATACAATAAGAATTTTATCCCCGTTGTAAGCTTTAAATGTATAAAGCAATGCAAAAAGTTCGAAGGACTTTTTCTCAGTTTTCTGCAGTCTTCTCTAACTCCCCCCCCCCCCCCCCCCCCCCCCCCCCCCCCCCCTTCATCTCGCTATCTATCGCATGAACCTTACTGCGAAGTTAAACCGCAAACGTTGAGTAACAGAAGTGTCTCTAATTACCTACTTTGGGTTTCTTTGATTTAGACTGATTTTGATTGTTAATATGTCATGTCAGTGTTTTCGTTGTTCTTTTTTTTTTACAAAAATTTTACTTGCGGTTGATTCCGTCTGCGACGCAGGCTAAACGGAAAGCGAAGCCTTTGGGGGTTGAGTACTCTTCAAAAGTCATTTTTAGACCTGAATCCTGAATCCTGAATCCCGTCGTATTGCGTGGAAGGATAGATCTCAAGTTTACAAATTAGTTAGAGTATTTACTTGGCTAGATTTTTGTTAAATTATTTCTGCGATTTGTTGGTCGTACCTTCGAAAAATTCGATGTCTTCCAGTAGTGGTGGTGGAAGTTGGGGAGCAATTTAAAAGCGAAATTGATCGTGTGTTTGTTTACCTCGCGTGGTTCGACACGAGTGCAAGCGCGATAAAACTTGCCCCGATCCGGGAGGGAACAATATAAATTTGACATGTGCGACGTCAGGTGACGTCGCATGACAGGAACTCATTGCGCAGACTCACCTTGCGACATAGCCCCTTTAACGCCAAAATGTTTCACTGGGTGCGATTTTGTTCAAAAAGTGGTATTCGCTTAAGCTCGATTATCACTAAGAATATTTCTTCCCAGTTATATATATATATCTATATATGTAATAGCTGTAAGTTTTCGCCAAGTTTTATAGACATTGCTTTAGAGCCGAAAAAGTTACGACGAATCAAACAATTGCTTGACAAATTAATAAACCATTTTCAGGACTTTTAATTGACATAATGTTTTATAAAGTTATAATTGCGTTAAAATACATGTTGTTATATTTTTTTATACCAACAACGTTACTTCTCTCTTTCTATTATTTTTTTTTTAATTTCATTACTTTTAAAAATTCACCCAAAGCCCTGTTTATCTATTATGAGTGCATGAGTCCGTTTTCCTTGTCCTTTGCTTAGGATAGTAGGCCTGTTATTCTTGACTGTTGTTTTTGGCTGATCATGTTAAACTAAAGGGATAAAAGCCGGAAAACAATCAATAAGATAAACGTAGAATTCCAAAAATAACGGATTCTCAAAAGTACGATCAAATAATATAAGCAGGGGGCGGATTTAGGGGTGGGCTGAGGGGCCGCCGCCCCCCCCCCCCCCCCCTTTTGCCTTTTGCCCCTAGATTGTCACGCCTTTGGCGCTCCTGATGGGCGCTGGCGCGCCCATATTGTTACTATAAAAATTGCTCCGGCCCCCTCTTTATAGATTTCCTGGATCCGCCCCTGATAAGATCAGAGGTCGTGAGGTGGATTCTTGCTGGACTAAAAAAAATGTGAACTCTTCGAGGACCTGTAAGGCTACTCAATTGTGCCAAACTACAACTAAATGCATGGTGTAAGACGGCTATTTATTAAGAATCTACAATAACCATAATTATAATTCAACACATTGATACACTGCCCAAATATGGTCAAAAAGTTATCGATATACGCTATGTCTATATGACGTATATTCAACGATGGACGTAAATTTCGCATTTTGACAAGAAAATGCAAAAATGACGGACCGGCCTCCATATTTTTTCTTCAAACTGTGCTTTGTCGGCTAAGAATTAGGCGATATCACGCAAGCTTGAGCGCTATAATAGTTAAATGTAGAATTATAACAAAAATTTTAAACAACTGCAAACGAGAATTGAAGCCATGGAGATGGCTTTGTAGCTCCGTTTGTACTGGAATCGCAAACGTCATGGGTTAAAATATCGTCGAGGCCTTAAAAACGTTTTTTTTTTCTTCAGGCTCTGATTGCTATAGACAATATTCGTATTCACGGTATTGAACTGGAACTAGCGTGAAGTCGAGGCTCATGCGGGGGAATTATTTTAATGATATTCCCCCGCATTAGCCTCGACTGTAAGCTAGTTTCAGTTCATACCAAGAATGCGATTATTGTCTATTCATTCAGCTGCTGCATAACTGTGATGGTCTCTTTGTCTTTAATTGATACTTACATTGAATACTTGCTATTTAAATGATACTTACTCAGAACTATCTGGTAAACGTAGTTGGCATTATCTGTCAAGCCTCCGCATAACTTGGAGTCACTCGGGCACGATGCCGAGGAATTCTGCCCCACGAAACACTGGTCGGATGCCTGGTGTATGTCATAATACTGGGGGTCTTGTGGGTTACTGACACAGAGTCCTGCAGGTTAAAATGACGATAAAAAGAGTGAGACCTTATGAAGGACCAAAAATGAGGGGGATTATTATAGAGGGAGCTTAATAGAGGAATTACGGTAGTTTCTTTACAGTTGCAAAGTTACCAGTATCACATTGGAAATCTCTAATTTTACTCATATGTTCCATACGCAGTTCACCAAACGATCATTTTATTATCTTCGATTCACATCCATACCCAGCAAAAATGCTGAAATAACCGTACGTACATGTACTGGCCCAGTATTTAAAACTGAACTATAGTTTTAAATACTGGGCCAGTATATATATATATATATATATATATATTTATATATATATATATATATATATATATATATATATATATATATATATATATATATATATATATAGTTGCCCTGACGAAGTCTTTTATAATAAAGACGAAATATCGGCAAGGAATTTATTGTCTTTATTTCCATATTTTGAAGAATATATATTTCTGTTCTCACTTTAACTGTCTATATATATATATATATGTATATATATATATTTTAATTAAACTATATTTCAGTATTTTATTTATCCTGTAACTCTTACTATTGTAAGTGTTTGTTGTTCGCGTTATGAACAAAGTAAAAAAAACCATATATATTTTAAATTGCCAAGTATAGCTTATGAAACTTACCTTGTTAAGATGGCGACTCTATTAGTCGTGCCTTTTACTTTTTAGAAAATGCCTATTTAAGAAGATTTTAGTCTTCACTTACCAATCTCCCTCACTCCAAAATATTCCCATTTATTGGACTGTGCCAAATGTGCGCAGCGGCACAAGAACTTCCGAAAGTCAGCATTGTAATTTGTACTCCATTGTAGCAAGTTACCTCCAAAGTTAGGCTTAGAAGGTTCGGCTTCGTTGTGGAAAACATATGGCAGGGCAAGGTTGTATGGATCTTCACTGTAGCATCCAACGGGAGATATGTCTACTTCACACGTTTCACCATTAGAGTACTCTTCCTCTTCTTTGAATTAAGAATGAAAATAATATGCACTTATTGACTGAGTGGGAGGGCCGGACGGGAAAATATTTGGCTCGAGTTCATGGCCGACGGACCGAAGGCAGCGAGGTCCGTGCGCCATGACCCAGAGCCAAATATTTTCCCGTCCGGCGCGACCTAACTCAGTCAATAAGTATTTTCTAATATGACTAGAAAGTACAAGAATAGTCGTGCAGTGCGAGGTCACTTGAACTCGAGCGGGGCCGGAACGGCTTTTTCCGGACCGGCTCACGTCAACCCGTCAGGCCGGCCCCGCTGACGTCACCTTGCGATTCTATTTTCTGTTGGATTGCGTCAGCGGGGCCGTATGGTCATGTTATAATGTTATGAATGACGTTTACACTGGGGGAAAGGGATGGTTAGATGAAGGGATGAACGAACGAATGAATAAATGGATGAATGGATGAAAAAATGGATGGATTAATGAATAAATAGAACGGAGGAATCTGACGGAATCGGACGGTTGGATGAAGGGGAATAAACAAATAAATGGATGAAGGGATGAATAAATGGAAGGATTTATGAATAAATTAATTGAACGGGGAAGAAAAGCAAAAGGAAATTATTTGTTGAGCAAATAGTTAAAAGAAATGATAGTGCTTGTCTCTGTGGAAAAAGTTGCTGTAAATCACAGAAGATTATCTATCTCTTACTAATTCTGTAGACGAAATTTGCAAAATTCTGGCCAGAGCAGAACTCTCTGTATGGTGTACAGGGTGCGTAACATTGGTCAACGCAGCTTGAGCTAATACCATCTTGGAAATACGTCAGGTGGCCATTTTGGCCGCTCCAGCACTCTCCTGTAAGGCAAACATTGTTCATGGCTAGCGCTATTATTATTCATTAAATAATCAGGACATGTAGTTATCTGGTATTTCAGAGTGTAAATATAACCAATGGTGTAGTCACTGGAATACATTCGTCTCCCACTAACAGATTGTACAAACAGAGCTGGTACGTCTGGTCCGTCGATCGTACGTATCACTGTAGTGTCGTAGTAAATTCCTCCAAACAAGTATTAAAGCTAACAGCACGTTGGTGAAATGTTGGTCTTTTGTGACAAGAAAAGAAAAGTCCAGTTTTTACGGGTTACACTACTTACCGTAGAATTGCATGCCGAAGACAGAGGCGTGGTGTTTTTTAGCTGCCTTTGCGCATCTACAGGCGAATTCGGGAACGTATACATCCCAGTTTCTCCAGTCAATCCTCTTTTCGCTGAAGTTAGGAATCGAGACGTCACGATCGTTGAATAGGTAGTCTGGCAGAGGCCTTTCGTTGCTGCGGTGACGATCTTTGTAGCAGCCAATCTTTTCGAAGGAAATACCAGGGCAACTCGTATCCACTGCAACCAAAACAAAGCAATGAGATAAACTCAACTAAAGACCAATTAGTATGCCGCAGTTAACGATTAACTTCGTTTTCTTATCGTTGTTATAGTGACAAGTTATATTTTAACTATTAGTTAAACTATTATTTTTTATATTTAAAGGGATGGTTTTTCACGCTTCGGCGCATGTGCACAGATTAAAATGCTTTATTCGCTTTCTTACCAATTTTATCGGTTTAAAAACCACTCAAATTTACTTTAATAATCACACACAAAAATGAGTCCAAACAAAGCGAAGGATGACCAAAATTTACACAGAAAATTTCCACGAATAACACCGACAAAGTCAACACTGAATAAAACCTTTGACCCGAAGGATTTATTTTACGTTCTGGTGGCTTTCATGGCGCACATGGGTATACATAAACATCCATTCAATCAGCTCTATCTACTCCTATACCCTTTAAGTTGCCCTTCAATCGCAACGGCACTGTTCCATATTGCCCCCACTACAATTGGTACAACTTTTGTTTTCACTTCCCATATTCTTCTTAATTCTCTGGCAAGATTTTGGTACTTTTCAATCTTCTCGTCCTCCTTTTCTTTTTTTATTTTCTATTATTATTAATATTATTATTATTATTATTATTATTATTATTATTATTTTTATTATTGTTATTATTATAGTGACAAAAAGTACACGATAGCAGTTTGTAAATTTATACCACTTTCTGTCCCTTTTTCAATTTCTTTTTTGACTCGACATTTTTTTAAAGATCTTATGAAACCGAAAATAGCACTTCCACTATCCAATCGATGGTTTTGTAATGTTTTCATTTCCCTCAGAACCAGCATTAAACTTAGAGTGATTTACCTCAGCGACCGGGAAATAGTTAGTACACTAATAGGTGAGGTTAGTAGATCTTATTTCCATTGTTTTCTTTTGTGTCTATTTGACTATTATAAGTGCACTAACTGAGAAACTGTTTCACGGTATGAGAAAAATCATTCTATACCTAGACAAACTTATCAAAACGTATCATTAAGACAACAAGTTGAATACGTACCAAGTTTGAAAACCATGTTGCGAAAATGCTTTCCAACACAGTAACGAGAATTTTCTGTGCAAGGCTGATAATCATCTTCAATGCAGCCAGGGTAATCTGCTCCGTATTGATCGTAAACATGTTGGCCGCTCTTTCCTGCCCAGCACTCTCCTGTTTTATAGAAGGGAGTCATAGGATTTTATCGACGGACTCAAAAGTAACAAGACACCTTGCGCGGCATAATACACAGTGCCACACGAAAGAACTGCTCAGTGGGTTTCTTCGGAAATGTCACACTTAAAGGAGCTATTGGATCAAAACTGCCCCATAGATAAACTAAGTACCTTTGTCCTACACAGAATGCTTATAGAACACTAAGAGGAAGATATCAAGTAAATTCTGGGTCAAAACTGCCCCAAATTAAAACTAAGTACCTTTATTGTACACAAAACGCTTATAGAACACTAAGAAGAAGATATCAAGTAAAGTCTGGGTCAAAACTACCCCATATTAATACTAAGTACCTTTATTGTACACAAAACGCTTATAGAACACTAAGAGGAGGATATCAAGTATATTCTAGAAGAGAAAATAGACTATAACCAGAGTTTTAGCGAGTTTTCAAAGACAGAAGCGATAAACTTGAAACTGAATTAGTCCAATTTTTTCAAAGTGCAATCCATTTCCATCCTGGCCATCTGCAGCCCAAGACACTTATTTTCACTCTTAGAACACTAGTAGAATGATTTTAAACAAAACTGGACCCTTATGTTTTGGGTTTCACTGATATAAATATGTATTTTGGCATTTTAAGGTAACACTGAAAACGGCGACAATTTAGCCGCCACTACGACGAAAATTTTTGTATTTCTTTTCCGCTTTTTTTAACGCAAATGTATCTAATAGGTTTAGACAAATGCGAATTGCTATAAATTAGATTGATATATTCTTGCACAGCCCAGAAATAGCTGGCCGAAAACCCACGAAAATCACGTAAAATCCGTCCGCCATTACTCCGTTCATAAATCCGAGCCCACGTTCTACTGGTTTGCGATCTGGTACACGTGACTTGATTTGTGACGTCAATGACTCAATGCGGTTCCTTCCGGGTCACAGACAACAAAGCCAAAAGGCACGTGTTGAGTCACTGACGTCACAAAATCTTTAGGCCAACTCGATCCAACTCTCAGGGTACGTTCCCGGTCATTTTTTAATTGAGTAATAGTGGCAGGCCGAATTCGAAATGTAAAGTTAAAATAATGGCACTTCCCGTACGAGCTTTGACTTGAAACTTCACAAGGTAAGTAACGAGTACTTATATTTTCAAAATATGAAGAGAACAGAAATTGTATATTTTTTTATCATAGTGGCACTTTAAGGAGTTCACACGCAGTCTCAAACGTTAGAGCTATATTATACGACATAATAAACAGCACTAGCTCTTCGTAGAAACTCTCAAATTAATTTTAGCTCCGCAAACGTTTTGGCATTCGCTGCTTGTTGTGTAAGAAATGGCGCGAGGTAAAATATTGTTGTAAGCCTTTTACTTAATAAAAGGTTGTATATCTCAATGAATGTTTTGTCGAAACTGTGATTTGTTATCAATGTGTTGAATTATAAAACAGTTATAGTGTTCAAGCTTGCATAATATTGACAAAGGCGCCACTTTCATTCATGAACTGTGTGATGTTGCAAGTTTCGCGCGGTAAAACATCTGTACGCTTTTTTTAAAATAAAAGGCTTGTCGGCGATATTTTTTCTTCAAAACTATTATAGCGCGAAAGCGCGCGAGATATCGCCTAATACTTAGGCCGAGTCGGCTAAAATGGCAAACTGGTCCACGATCAGAAGGAGAATTCTGATTGGTTCCCTGAGCGGGCTGAATTTTGCAATACGGACAGCTAAGATGGACCACGCACGAGCTCATTTCGCCAAGTTCCTTTTTAGAAACAATGAACAAGTGAAAACTGTTTTCTTTTAAGTAGAAACATTTTTACTCATTTTTGGCGGACAATTTTGGTTAAACTTTTCGCAAAGTGCCTTGAAAAATGCATGAATATGCTTAGCTTTGGCGCGCGCGTTAGCCGAGAATAGGCCACTTCTTAAAATACCATAATAATGTTTATGTGCAGGCTCAGCGTCACCGGGGTGTAATTATTCAAGTCTCCTTTGTTAGAATGGCACAGTGGAATTCAGAGTACATGTAGGAACGCTAGGAAGTAGCATTGTGTGTTCGACTGACAAATGTGCACCGTATGCAAATAGGCCATTTCCGAGTTGCTTTTTGTCTCGTTATCAAAGCGAGGCTTGGTGCACAACTTTTCATATGAAAATTAGTTTTCATTCACATGTAAATAAAACTAATTTTTACATGAAAGGTTGTACACCAAGCCTCGCTTTGATAACGATACAAAAAGCAACTCGGAAATGGCCTATTGCCAAGAAGTCGAAGCATAGCACGTGCAGTTCGTTCTGAAAACAAAAGAAATTGGAAAAATGAGGCTTACAACAAGCACCATCCAAACCTGCACTTTAAAGAGTATTATGGTATTTTTCGAAGTGGCCTATGGTTGCATTAATTTATCAGCAAATTTTTTAAAACACGTCATTATAATAAAAACTTTATTGAACTACGAAGGTTGTTCAGTTCGTATTGGGAAATATTGGTTTCGTTCTTTTTTACAAGTTTATGGACCGAGCCTTCGGACCTCACGCTAGTTCAATAACATCTTTATGTACTGCTCAAGAGCTTTGACATTTGAACAGTCACTTCTTGAGTGTTCATCAAAAATGACCTCCCTAGCTTTTATTAAATAAAAAATGATATCACGGTATAAAGCCCATTATATTATAAATTTGCTATTATAAAAGTTATGAGTGTCCAATGGTTTTCAAGGCTAAAGTCTCTCTTATCGTTGGTTAGCCGAGAAATCAATAACAACTTAATAAACGAGTAAAGGTAAGGGGGAGAAAATATCGTCGCCATTAGCTTCGACCTGTTTTACTATCAAAGAATGGAGGTCCTTACCGTAGAACTGTGCACCAATTAGATCGTACCCCAGCTCTTGGGCCTTTTCAGCGCAGCGGCAAATGAACCCCACAAAGTATTCATTCCAGTTAAGCCAGTCAATCCTTCGTTTGCCATAGTTGCCAATGGAAGGATCACGCTCATTGTAAATGTAATCGGGCAGAGCTCGATGGGGATGCGGCTGAAGATTTCATAGCGACACATAATAATTATGTGAAATTATTTAACCTTATTCGGCCTGGGGGGGGGGGGGGGGGGGTGGGTAGGCACAAAGTGCCTGCGCTAACTTTCAACATTCATAACGTCTTTAATATGTATTCAAACGACATCAAACTTTGTGACTTTTCCTAAAATTTATCTGGCAACAATTTCATGACATTTTTTTGATCTGGTGACTAAATGTTTCTATGGCAACAAGATTTTGACAGCCATGTTTTTTGAAATTTGCATATTTATACCTTACTTTGGGTGTTTCTTGGTGTTGCGGAAGCCATTGTTGGTTAGCTTTTGTGTTGTGGTGTGGTATTGTTCAGTGTCTTTTGAATCTTTTGTTTTACGTCATTTGGTGATCACACCATCCGCAACAACAAGAAACTACCCTTACTTTGTTTCTATAGTTTATATTTCTTTGCTTCCCTCGCTTTTGTTTTTTCTTTCTTCCATTTTCAAGACAATTAAGCAAGCTTAAAGCAAGCTCCTGGTCATTACTCATAAAAATCCGAAATCTCAGCCAGCAAAACTGTCCCTGGCGAGGCTATAAATGTGCAGACTAACTGAGCCCAAAATGGTTTTTCTATTAACTTCTATTGCAACGAATAGAAAATACATAAATATAATTTGGGAGATAATGCACTTTAAGATTGGGCAATAGTCGTTTGGAAGTTTGGAGGGGGGAGGGCAACATTAATTTGGTGGAAAATTGGGCAAATGTTGATACGGCTGCACACGAAGAAACAATGTAATTACAACGATGATAACATTTTAAGGACATACCTTGTCAATGAAGCATCCTTTTGTTTCTAATTGAACGCTACAACTACCCCGACATAGATTTGCCGCTGAAGCATGATTTGTAATAAAACCTAGAAGAGAAAATATTATTGTGCTTTTGGTCTTTAAGCACTTATCGATCAGGGATATCAATGCAAATACCTTGCGGGAAATACTGTCTACATATAATGTCGATGGCCGCAGTTGACTTATTAACTTAGACTTAATATTTATACATTTCAACATCTTATGGAATATTAAGAATATATCAATGCAGAACAACGAATATAATATAATATAATATAATATAATATAATATAATATAATATAATATAATATAATATAATATAATATAATATAATATAATATGACATATCATAACATAACATAACATAATATATGATATGATATTGATATGATATAATATAATATAATCTCATACTACCTATGACATCATATCTTATTACTATAGCAACCGGTTGTCTCTAAACTTTACCAAAATGTGTCAAAAGGATGAACAAACGGGTTTTTTTTTTGCACTTCTGGACAGTTCTCGCATGACTGGAAAATCTTTACAAACGTTTGTCAGAATGAATAAAAGGGTTAATTGGAAAGGAAATCTTTAATACTCGAAATTTAACCTATGACCCACCGTGGAAACATCTTTAAACCCCAGGAATAGCACACTACGACCACTACGTATTGTATATTCTAGACTTGATTTAACTCAGATGTACTTACCATACAGCGATATCCAAAACACTGCGATCCACGAGTTCATTTTACCACCTGTGCAAAATATAATAAAGTCGTTGTCTACAAATTTGTTTTGTCACTTGTGGGTGATAAAAAAACGCACTTTAATATACATTGTAGTATTTTAAAGGTCTAATGGTTAACACCTAGAGCGCTTTCATTTTTTATGGAAAATCCGGTTGTTCCGGTGGTAAATCAAATGGAACCGCAGACTTTTCCACTGGAAATTTTTCGGAGAAAAAGGAATAACTTCAGAGGTAGTCCTCTTTTCTCGTTTTTGCCGAAATGATCGGAAAATCCCGTACCATCTGCTGCATCCCACTAGTGCCATGCTCCTTGATGAATTAAAGGCCATGTTTGTTATTGTAAATCGTTAGTACCCAGTCTCTTCAAGAAAGAAAAAGCAACTCCGTGCAAAAGGAGCACGCTCTTCCCGTTTTTTTTTTTGATTGAAAGAAAGACAAGTCATAAAACTTCTTGAAAATGAAGAAACTTCAGCAAAAAAAGATATTAGGATAAAAAAACTATAATTTAAAGTGGATTTTTAAAAGAATTAAATTACATAAATAATTTGTTTGACATATACAGATTTCTAAAAAATACACTGAAAAACTTAACGCGTAAAATGGCTTTTACGAAAAAGTTAGGTTTTTATATGAAAAAGATGAAAATGAAAAGACCTTACAATATAATTTAGGGATAATCCAGGAATTTTCGTTTTGAAGAATCATTTTCGTTCCCATATAAAGTATATTAAGTTTTTGTCAAAAGTAAAGTCGAATTGAGTAATTTTAAACCAGAAGAAATAAAATTAGATGGGGAAAATGTATTTTAAAACGCAAAACATTCTAAGGGGATGATTTTTGTATTATAACTGAACGAAATGTTATAAAATGTTTTTCACGACGAAGCACGCGCCCTATTTGAAAATAAAGAACACCACTACAGCTAGGACTTACTTCAACCATTCACTGAGTACAAACTCTGGGCGTTGTTGCCTATGACCCTCACACAATGAAATAACACAGCTCAGCTTTCCTATATATAGAGAAAGGCGAATAAGTTTAATTTCCTAAAAAGAGATTTTTATCGCCACGTTTCCGAAATTTGATGTGAGTTTGAAAAGATTCATATTAAAAAATGTTCACGATCACTTAACTATTTGTACTTTTGGGGGTGATTATTACAAACGATGGATTAAATACAACTTGATGTTTTCTTTTTTAAAAAATTACAATGAGAAGACTGAGATTCGTAATCAAATATAAAGATAGTAATTTATCAAAATATAAAGATAGGAACTTGTGAGTGTGGCGATCAGATATTTCCAGCTAAATGAAGATTGCTATTTATAAAATAAAAACTTCCAATTCGCAATCAGAGTTTGAAGTGCTTGATCAACGGCGTAACGCGGGGAATTTAATTTTTTTCATCCATTAATTTAACATGTGGGTCGACTTAGTTTCTTCTACTACATTGTGAGCCAGTTTAGCCATGAAATCTCCATTTTAAAAAAAATTCTAGTATAATAGTAAGTTGCAAGTATACTGCTTTTCTTTTTTTCTCAAGGAAAATTGATAGCTTTGTACTTTGATAGATAACGTTTGAAAATCCTAGTGATTTGCAAAAAAGAAAGTAAAATATATTTTCAAATACATCCCTGAAATAATTTTATTTTCTTCTTATCCGTTTCTGATCTATGAATACCATGTTTCATTTTAGACATATGAACAATGATTTTCATAAGAAAATCTATTATTGAACGATTTAGTACTAGAGATGCATTATGCCCGGTTTCCTTATATATGATCGCTACGATAATGATCGCTGAGAACGTTTAAACAAACGACTTTCCAACTGTTGGAGCAGTCTTATTCCTTCTTATATATAAAAAATCCAACAAAAGAGTCTAATATTAATTTGGGCTTCCACCATAAAAAGAAAAAAATGGACTGGAATTCCAAGTGGTCTAGAATTCGCAGTATATTATGGTATTATTTTGTTAACGCACTACAATTCACTGGAGAGACGTTTCTATATAATTGCTACGGGCTTTTTAGTCAATGATCGTAGTGAGTACATAGGCCGGAAACCAGGCTTTATGGGACGAACTTAACAAACGAACATCAATTTGTTCTTCTGGTTATGTACCACGTACAGTTTGTTTCTTTAGGACGTTTTGTGCCCGACTATATAAAGACGGACTACGAGAAGCATAAACCTAAGCAATAAGTGTTGTTTGCCCAGATTCGTCCCAGTAGGAGGATAATGCGTCTGTCCCATAATAAGAGCCATCGGCCATATTGAACCTTTCTTTGGATTTAGAGGGGAGGTTAAAGGTAATTTGAAAATTACGCCTCGAATAGTTCTGCTACTAAAATACTCGGCTGAGAAAAATTGAGAGTCTCTTTACTATACACAAGAACATTAACGTTAGGGGAACAGAAAAACGGCAGTAATTTTTTTTTTTTCACATTGAGGAAAACATTCTCTTCAGCAAAATGTCGGCCTAAATACGATTAACAAAAAAAACTTAACGAAACTTTTATTGCTGAACAATAGGAGTTAAAATGCAATCAGCAACGAATTAACTTTAGGAAAAGACGCTATTAATCTTTACTTCTTTTTACAACCTGTTTGTTTTGTAGCAAATCATGTCATTAAGTTAATCGTATGATTTTGTTATAATAGGTTTTTTTTAATCATCTGTAAAAAAATTAATGGCGTGCGTTTTTATTGCGTTTTCCATTATTGGAAAAATGGACCTTTTATCCAAATATGACATTACGACCATAATATACCATACTGTTATTTTTAGCGTTAATGACAGGAAAGCATATAGTCGCAGTTAATATCGGCTGTCTTTATATGTGACAAACTTTACGACCAATATATATTTTATTGTAAAAAGGCTGCTTATTTTTAGCCTTAATCACAGGAAAGCATATAATATATTAATCTGATTTTTGATATAATACAAAGAAATAAAAACAGTAATGAAATGGCATTGTGTTGGCGCAGTTTAATCTTTGGTAAGACTTTGACAAGCACATTAACGCACATACGGAAACCAAACGTTAATGGTACGTGTGATCTTATGGAACAGTTTTAGACGAATCAAAGGAGCAATTTATCAACAATTCATGGCTGTTAACAGTGTAGATTATAACTGAATGTGAAATAAATCAAGCCTTTTCTCTTTCAATAAAGTTTTTATTATTATTATTATTATTATTATTATTATTATTGAAAATAAAAACCCAGGTCTTTCGTTGTATTAAAAGGGTGCTTTGTATTAAAAGGCACGGTTTCTTTAACACGAAATCGCCATAAAACATATACTAGTTAGTCCAACAAAGCCAAATGAATAAAACAATTTAACTAACATCCAGCTTTGCATTGAAAGCATTGTCAGATTATATTACTCGCAGACGACGTCTTGCTGCGAGAACATTTTTGTTGCTGTTTTTCCTTTTTAATTTGGCTTAAGGTGCTTAAGTAAATCGATGCACTGTATTACACAAGTCAGCCAGAAGACAAGAAAAAATCAAGAACTAAAGTATTGTCATGTGAAGACGTTTCATGGAAAACTAGCTAAAAATCAAACATCGGTAAGCATCATAAAATATAACATCCTAGTGTGCAAACGAATCAAACGTGCTTAACCGCCTTTTTACCCTCCATGCAGTATAATTTAAGACGAAAACAAAACACATTGACACATGCATGTTCAGGACATTTTATTCACATAATCCGTTACCTTGAGCACCTAAAACTCTTCTATATTTTAAATCTACACAGTGCCTTTTTATATTTCAAGCCTTAATTTATACTTTTACTCTTAAGTCCTGCATGTTAATCTATTTTGAGTAAGTCCGTTTTTTTATTTCAGTTCCTTTGTCTTGGTTCGGAGGTCGGAAATCCTTATCACTGATCTCGTCTGGCAATGCCTATTGGGCTAAAATGAAAAATAAATTTAATAAGTATTTGACAATTTGTGAACAGCGCATTTAAACTTTATGACTTTTTTTTCCTTCGGGGACTCATATACTCACGCTAACGACGCTAGAAATATTACATCTTTCTTATTTCATTACCGGGGTTAAAATCTGCCATCTTTCTTTATTTTATCACCGCACAAAATTGACGGTCTCGACACTGCTGATCCTTATAATTAAGCAGTACGCAGGACGCCTCAGTAGCTCGCCACGAGTCTCTCGTAGCTCAGTGTTAACCCTTTAACTCCCAAGAGTGCCAAAATTCAAGGCAAATTCCAAATTTCATTTTGTAAAATATTGATAAACAAATGGTACCATGCAAAAGTACTGCTAAAGAGTTTTCATTTGAATGGTCACACCATAGGATTTCGTCCACAGACTCAAACGTTAGAACTACACTAAATGTCTCCATGCATAATTTACTCTGGGAGTGAAAGGATTAAGAGCATACGACTGGTACGGTGTACAGAATGTAGTGTGTCCGTCGAGGATTCAGGTCTTTTTCTTTGTCCCACTCAACCATGAACATTACATCTTTTTCAGCTTCTTAGCTATTGAGATGCCGACGTCTACTGGTTAGCGTGTCAGACATTCGATCTCAAAGTAGTAGGTGGCTCTGGCTTGGTCTCTCGTGCTCTGCCGCCATCGGCAATTAACGTTCCTCCGCTTTAATTTGTCTTTATCTATATTCACTTTGGACAAGGCATCTATTTGCTAACCTGTCTCGGCGCACGCCTCCGTCATGTGACAAGATAAACGACTGGGAACGACTCAGATATAAATGAGCACTAGCAAGACATGATTTCTTGGTACAAGTAAACACTATGCTGAGGAGTAATCTATGGTGGACTAGCACTCATCCAAGGAAGAATCAACTAAATTATCTAGTCGTTTCGTGCTACAAAAAGCAGGGGATAAGCGCCGCCGGTCTTAATGGTTCCAATAACCTGTAAAAATGTGTTTTGTTATTATAAAGTTCGTGAAAGTACGTTATGTCATTTGCGCCTTTTTCACGGATGAAGTTAAACATTTCTAGCCAATAGCTGATTTCCGTGTTGCATTAAGCCTCCTTTTTATGGCAGGCATGGTAAAAAAGCCAAAATAGGCGCCTTTAGTTAGCATTTTCACATGGCTTCATGGTACGGTGGTAAAACTTAAAGAGGCGATGTTTTGGAAACCGAATCTTAATTAGGGAACGTCAGGTTGACTGCGGTCCCGCCGAAATAACGAATTGTGCTTACTTAATTTACATATTATATCGTCAAATGTCACCAAATATACAACTGATTTGGGTAAAAAGATTCTATAGAGCAAAACAGAAGCAGTAGGTTGGAGACAAAGTGCAGGATTGCAAGAATGGAAGTGGCCTACAGTTCATCAATTTTGATTTCATCATGATAGGCCGTAAAGAAATCAAATTTTCCATTCTGGTGGAATTTTGACTTTTTAGTCGTTATTTTGTCTCCTTTGCTAATATGTCTTTGCTTCCATAACTTTTGGTGATTATTTCTTCCAATTTGAAGATAATAAAGCGATGTTAATTGCAAGTCCTAGTCATAATCATTAAAACACGATATATCAGCCAAGATTGGTGATCAATTTAATAATCAATTTGAGAAGCTATATCAAACACTCGAAAGAGTGTTTCATCAGGTCTCCAAACACTGCGAAGTTGATTAAAAAAAACTCCGCTGCACCTCGTTTGTTTGGAAATCCTGTTGAAACACTCTTCAGGGTATTTTATATATAACGGCGTCAAATCTCTAATAAATATTTGACTATAAGCATCTTTGCTCGAAAACAAAATGCTCTTAGTGCACCGAGAGGAAAATGCCAAGTAATCCCTCAACGAGAGAACAAACCATAATGACATTTAAGCGATTTTTCGGCAAGACACAAGGGATGAACTTGATCATGAAACAAAATGCATGTCCAACATTTTCCAAGTTGCTATCCATTTCCATCCAGGCCATCCGCAGAACTTAGAACTTAGAATGTGTACTCCCAACTAGTGTGAACTAATACTGGCCATGGGAGGGTGCTTGTGTAGGTGATTTTAAATTAGGTGCTGGATAAATAGTGTTGGTGAAATTAAATACTATACGATCAGCGGTTACAGTCTCTTGAGATGAACGGGTGGGTTTATAGTACGGATTTCAGGAAGAGCTAATGTTTGAAAAATCTGTGGGTTCGGAGCAAGAACTGCTTGTTCTGAAAGTCTGTTCCATACGCGGATTGATCTAACAAAAGGGGAATAATTGAATGCAAGGACATTAATTATAACACATGGTTGTAAGACCTAAGATCTAGATGATTGTTTAACCAGCCTGTTTCTGACTTTATAGAACGTAGATACTTGGTGCAATTATCAGTCAAAGTAGCTTCAATACTAGTAGAGTGATTGTTACCAAAACTGGAGCATTATTTTTAGGTTTCCATTCATAAAAATATCTGTTTTGGCTTTTAAAATAATACTTAAAATGGACACTGACATTGGTCACTTAATTTGTCATTTGAATCTCTAAGAATTTATTACACATCATACCTAGAGTTATCTTGTAGACGTAATTGGCATTGTGAGTGAAGCCTGCACATAACTTGGACCCACTTGGGCACGGTTTTGAGGCATCTCCCTCGTAACACTGGTCAGTTGGCCCGAACTTGTCATAGTTTGTTCCTTCTGTGCTTCGAACACACAGGCCTGTAGATGAAACGGCGACAAAAACAATAAGTTAAGTACTATAAAGCCCAATCCATATAGGTCATATTATAGATCAGAATCATCGTTTCGGTTTTATCCTTACTTCTCAAACTCCTGAATAAACTATCAAGTTGAACAAAGAAAACCATAAGCGTGACCGCGGTGGTTTATAAATCCGCGAGATCTTGACTTAGCATAGATTTTGCTAATTTTATTCTTTCGTTTTCTCTGTATTTATTTTGAGAAGCTATAACAAAATACTCGAAAGAGTGTTTCATAAGGTGTGATCCACACGTCTCGAAGTCGGTTTAGAAAAACTCGACTGCGCCTCGTTTTTCAACCCGTTTCTCGGTGTTTGGAAATCCTAATGAAACGGCTAGTCTTCCTTGTGTCTGATATATAACATTCATGATGTTAGTTGGTTTAATTAATTGTGCCAACAGTGGATAATTATTCAACATTAAATTATGTCCAACTGTTTTCAACCAATTTTACTAAAAAGACTCGCCGCCAACAATTATTTAACCAAAGCAACGAAAACGGACGAGATTCAGTTAACAATTAATTCATTAATAGCTCAGTCGAAGAAGTTTACAAGTTCTTATTTGAATAGAAACAGATCATGCTTGCCTTTAATTGCCTGACGCCAACTAGGAAATGGGGATTGGAGGAAATTGAAATTTTACGGAAACGCGAGAAGCAGAACAATGCTTAACACTTGTAATCGGTCCCAAACTTTCTTGCGTTTTTATGTGGAGTTTTTAATGAGTGACGGTAGCCTTAAGAATGCAGCCTTAGGCCCGGTTCAAACGTCGAACTTCACATGTGCCGAATCTAATGCAAATGAGCAAGAACAATAGATGTTGTTCATTTGCATTAGATTCGGCACATGTGAAGTTTGACGTTTGAACCGGGCCTAAGGGTAGTAAACGAGACCGAGTGTCTTTTTAAGTTATAAGCACGCGGGAATTGAAAAAACTCTATAAGTGCGGGAAGCACCCGACTGCGGCTCGTGCTTCTCAAAGCACTTCTCTCGTGTGTTTACATTCCCGCTTGCTTATATAACTCAATAATGCACTTGTTCGCGTTTATTATTGTCTCAACAAAGGACTTAGTATATAGCTTTAAAAATCAATAGCAGCTAAATATTTTTTGATAGACATTATGCACAGAAGAAAGTTTTTCATCGCAGTAAATCTACAAGTTGTATCTTTTATTGAAACACTTAAAGAATTCATCACTCACCACGCTCTCTTACTCCAAAATATTCCCATTTATTGTGATGTGCAACACGTGCGCACTTGCACAAGAATTCTGCAAAGTCAGCGTTGTAATCCTGACTGAACTGCAGCATTTTTCCTCCGTAGTTTGGCATTCCAGGTTCTGCTTCGTTGTAGAAAATGTCATCCATAACGACGTCGTTTGTGTCTTCGCTGTAACAACCGACTGGAGTGACGTCAACCTCACATGATCCGTCTTCTATATACCAAGGCATAGAATGGAAAAATTAAATGGGGTGTAGAAAAACAGAAAAAGTGGATTACTGTATGGATGACTGAAATGAATTGAAATTAACAAATGAGTAGAAAGAAACAAACAAAAGAAGGAAGGAAGGAAGGAAGGAAGGAAGGAAGGAAGGAAGGAAGGAAGGAAGGAAGTGGAAGAAAGGACGAAGCTAGGGAGGGAGGAAGGAGGGAAGGAAGGAAGATGAGAAGGCACGAAGGATCCGAACGAATTTTAGAGAAAAAGAAAGATAAGGTTAAGGACAGAAAAATCGAAGGAAAGAAAGAACGTGGGAATATTTCTTACTTATTTTGTAGACGTAATTGGCAAAATTTTGGCCCGAGCAGAATTTGCTGTGTTTCGTGCACGGCTCACCGCACTGGTCAATACAGTTTATGCTGCTACCGTCACGATCATACGTCAGGTGACCATTTTGGCCGCTCCAGCACTCTCCTGTAAGACAATAAAATTTTACGACTATAAATAGAAAGTGTAATGAGGTTTTTTAACGCCTCTCATGGTAAAAATTAAAATAAATCGAGAAGTAGATGATGCAAGTAGTAAATGGGGGAAAATTGATAGGATGTGTCAAATTATATGAAAGCCATGGAAACTAGGTAATTGCCTTTCAGTTTTTCCTGGTGTACAACCACTTAACCAGTATTAATATCCATATAAAAAGTCGCACACGGGCCACGATGGCCCACACGGCCGGAGCTTAACCCGGTTTCCGTAGCATGAAGCAACTAGGAATATTGCTACTCCCCCCTGGATGGGATGCTAGTCCATCGCAGGATTACCCCCAGCATTTTGTCGCCGGTACCCATTTATACACCTGGGTGGAGAGAGACAGTGTGGAGTAAAGTTTCTTGTCTAAGGAAACAACACGACGGCAGAGACCAGGCTCGAACCACCGACCTTCAGGTTAAAAGTCCGACGCCCTAACCACTAGACCACCGTGCCGCCCTTATATCCATATAAACATATTAAAAAAATGAGAATCAAAATGTGTCAATTTCTTAGTTTGACAACAAAACAGCACAAATAATGATTATGCTGAGTAGTACTCAAATAAAATGATGCATGTCACGAGCGCTGAAAACTGTATAAGAAAAACAGTTACATTTTGGAGATAACCCCTTCATGACCTTCATCTGTGTTTGTGTTTTGTTAGAGACGAACGCTCGTGCTCGGGCTAAATGTCTGGTGGACACTGTTAAACAATAAACTCGGAAATAATACGGGAATACATGGGCGCGCATAAATGTGTCAAAGAACGAAAGCTAAAGCTAATGTGCAGGCCTCATGAAACTTAGAATTTTAAAGTCAGTATTAATTCCATGAGGTGCCAACGTCTTGTGTCGGAGGATTAGTCTCATTTCTTCCCTCTCACGAGTTCCCAGTATAATTCTTTTGAGAATAAAGAAGAACCGCAATCAGATATTTCATTCGCTTACCATAGAACTGCATACCGAAGAATGTGGCGTTGTGGGCCTTGGCTGCAGCCGCGCACCTACAGGCAAATTTGGGAACGTATGTATCCCAGTTTATCCAGTCAATCCTCTGTCCACTGTAGTTAGGAATCGAGACGTCACGATCGTTGAAAAGGTAGTCTGGCAGGGGTCTATTGCTATAATCAATGTCGTGATCATCTTTGAAGCAGTCAACCTTCTCAAAGGACACTTGAGGACAACTTGTATCCACTAAAACAAATAAATCGCAAAACTAAAGGCCCTGTCACACTATTGCGTATTAAAGAAACGCATGAGTTGCGTATGAAAATTCGTAAAATAATTTTCAAACGCACAAAATTCCCTTGAAAATACAGCGTATGATCAGCGTACTTCACCTATGAGTAACGTACCTCTAGCGTAACTCTCACGTATTCAGCGTATGCCTAGCGTATGCCTAGCGTATGCTCGCGTAAAGCCTCGAAAAAATAAAAACAAACTCGTAAAATACGTACCCCAGCCGTATTACACAACTTTTCTCTGAATAATCTCTATATATACCGTATTTATTCGATTAAACGCCGCCCTTGATTAAACGCCGCCCTCGAATAGACGCCGCATCTGATGCGGCGTTTATTCCAATAATATACTCAAAAGCTAGTACAGTAATAATCTAGTTTCAACAAGCCTAAAAAATATTTTTCTTGATTATAACAATGTTTATCAATGCATTCAAAGCTCTGAGGAATATAACTGAGTGAACTTTGTTCTATGACATGCACCGCAATCGTATTAAAACGCAAAGTGAGAATGATAAAGTAAATGACATTTCAGACAAACACTGAGACATGTTTCTGTTTTTAAAAATTCAAACGTTCAGTTGCTGTTGTTTGTAAGAAATGAATTGGATTTTAAATAAACGCCGCCCTCCAATAAACGCCGCCCTCTAATAAACGCCGCACCAGAATCACGAAAAATTTAATAAACGCCGCGGCGTTTATTCGAATAAATACGGTATCAAGGTCAAATCGATTAACGGTGACAGCTCCGGAAGCGGTTTCTTTTGTTTTCCTCGAATTTTTTCCAAATCGGCCTGCCCACCCATACACTACGGCGTCTTTGGAGTTTAGCCGGAATTTCCAACTTTTTTCAAATTTGTGAAACAACGGGCGCATTAGGAAATTTGATGTGATGACAGATTTTTATCTTAAACAAACACAAATTTGATCAAAATTTCCCTAGTGCGACCAGACCCAAACTAAGAAGAGTATAATTTAGAGACACACAGATTTTTCGTCGTTAACTAGCAACAAATCGTCCTAAATTTCAATTTCAAAAATGATTACTTTGAAGGGGCAAAATGCCGTGGATTTCGCAGGTGTTTGGTACGTCAACGCTGTAAAAAAAATATGTAAGCAACTTTGCTTTCTTGCATGAACATATCAAGTAATTCATCGAAAAGGGAACAAATTAAAAGGATTTTCACAAACTGAAGACGCAAGGGACGAATTTGACCAAGTTGGTACAAATTGCTACAATTAATCTTGTTTTATTTTTTGTCGCTTGAAAGTAATACTAAAAATAGATCACATTGTTCCTAAAACGCTAAGTGGAAAACGTACCAATTTGATAAACCATGTTTCTCCATTGATGTCCAATACAATAGCGAGAAAATTTAGTGCAGGGCTGGTAATCATCTTGAATACAGCCAGACCAAGTGTAATCCGATCCATACATTGCATAATTGTGAACGCCACTGTAGCCAGCCCAGCATTCCCCTGTTAACAGGAAGCAGTCACGTTTATTAAAGAGAACCTCCATTGTCAGAACAAATTGACGTTAAACTATTGGAAATAAAGTCGAAATTTAAAATTTAAAAAAAAAAAAACAGGTGCAATTACAATTTTAGTGTACAAATAAAATGGATATATTAATATCGCCTATTTTCGCTTTTAAATTTCCCGCGCGCCGCCATTTTGAATATTTATGATGTGAGTACGGTTGCCCCTATTGTTACGAATCGAAGTTGTTTTGTATGCAACAATTAGACAACCGTAATACGTCATAAATATTCAAAATGGTGGCGCACGGGAAATTTAAAAGCGAAAATAGGCGATATTCATATCCATTTTTTGTTCAAGCAATGAAACAATCAATCGGCCAGCAATGAAACAATCTACGCTGTACCATGTAGTTTTAATTTTGGGCAATGATGAAGCACCTCAAGTTTTGTTTGCCAGGTCATTTTTGCGGGAACACAGCGCGCCTGTAACTAAGAGTTATAAGAAAACCAAATGCTCATATGAGCAAACTCTTGAATACGTAACGCTCTAAATAAGAGATTCTGCAGACCTTTGGACCCTTTCCTCTCCTTGGAGTTTTGCACCACTGACCCCAAACCCCTTAAAATCCACCTCACACCCTCCCCTTCGTCCAACGCCATTGCCATCTCGGTAAGGCAGGTGATCATTGTTTACAGCCGATTAAGGCGGGGGGTAAACCTGAATTTTAATGAAATTTTAAGAGGTTTTAAGAAGGGATAGGAGAAAGAAAATGATTTTTGGAACACCAACAGACAGTTGATACCCACGCAAGAGCACCCCAGGTTGGTAGTGAACTAACTTGGTGTCCGCCTATTAATTATTAACTACAAATTCTAATTTTAAAACTTCACTAAATCTTCAATATTTCTTATTTTTCTAAATTTTACCAATCCTTTGAGAAAAACTATTTCCTCCCAAACATACCCAAAAATCACCCAAAAATTTACAAAACACCCCATAACATAGATTTATGTTTTAAGCATAGCGTTTTTGGATTGCTTGAAACGTGAACGAGATATTTCCATTAAAGCCATGTCAAGTGGCGGAAAAATGGCGTTTAGGTTAACTCCCGCCTTAAGCGAACAAATGATCGAGTGAAATATCTACCCAAATGCTACAACTCGTTTAGCGCTTCGCGTATTTACGAGTTAATAAATATATCTTATTGACCAAGTGTGAGGGCCATACTGGAAGAATATCGGCCCGAGGTCTTGACAGTACGGACCAAGCGCAGTGAAGTCCGTACAAAAAAGACCGAGTACCGATATTCTCCTAGTACGGTCCCGAGCAAGCTTGGTTAATAAGAGATTTATTACACGACTCCTGCTGGCGGGAGGATCGCACGGGATCATTTGTGACAATCATGCCCGGTCCAATACTTAGAGAATAATGGACCGGCAATCGAACATTCTGATTGGTTGATTTTAGTTACTGGCTCTCTGACTGACTTAGTCGTGTAATAATATGATTGATACCTCGCTGAATATTCACACAAGTGAAAAGCTCTACGTTCAAATGAGCAAATCACTCTGCCTTCAGATGCGTTTTAGAGCAAATCAAATTACCAATCTTCCCAGAATCCCGTGCATCTCCGTCATATGGTTTTAACACCCACCATGGAAACCTTTAATATTAAACTTAGCATGATGACGTCATTAGTCAGGTAACTTTTTCAATACTGTGAATACTGGCCTTTTAAAAAGTGGAAGCTAAGCAGTCAATATGTTGGCTTAGAAAGGTACTGGTTTACGTTTTTTCAGGACCCATCATAACTCTCACTATGCACGTCCATGGTATTTTTTACTCTTGTACTGGAGTCCTGGAATGATAATCATTGCTTTCCGGTTTCACTTTTTTAATCATTATCATGGTAATATTAATAAACCAATGATTCCTTACCGTAAAACTGCACACCAAATAGATCGAATCCCAGCTCTTTGGCCTTTTCAGCGCAACGACAAACGAATCCCGTATAGTACTCATTCCAGTTGTACCAGTCAATCGATCTTCCGCCGTAATTGCTGATGGTAGGGTCGCGCTCATTGTAAATATAATGGGGCAGAGTGCGTGCACTCTAAGAATTTCAAAGCCACATATATGAATAAAAAAGCGTATTAGTCTGACTTCCCTCTTACCAATTATAAACCAAAGCAGACTAAAAGATAAAGTTTATCAATTTATAAATCCCTTCAATCTCATATCCAAAAATCATTCTGTTAACAAACGACTCCTTTTCTTGGATTTTATGCCTATGCCATGCCTGTTTTATGTAAAAACCACCGGTCTAAATTGTCTTGAAGTTTAGTTGCAATTTTTAGAGGAGAGAATGGAGTCAAAGTAAACTGTATTCGCAAAGAAAGGCAAAACTTTATGCCGTAATTTCAAATAACTGCGCTATCAACGCTCTGCCGTTTGCAAAATAAAGATTAAGAAAGCGTTTAGCCCTTTTAAGTTATAGAACGTCTATAAACAGATTTTCAAAGATTTGTGAAAACTTTATTTATCTAGCCCTCGTACTGAGTTAGAAACTGAGCCAAAGACAACTGACAGTTTTAATTGGTCGACGCACTCACTGCTTGCTTGTCATTTTGAGGCTGCCACCATTTCGAAACTTTGACAGATTGACATGAAAAGTGGGCGGTGCTTTATACCGCGGGCTTTCGGTTAAGGTTACAGTGTACCTTCGGGGGTGTCTCCAGGATAACAGCTCTAGCGTCTTAAGATTACACTTAATATACCTAAACCCAGATATCAAATTAAAGCTTATAGAGCTGGCTATCTAAATATGAAAACCATTTGGTAATAAAGTGAATTGTCGAATTTTTTACCACGTCTAAATTCGAACGTCCGAATCAGCTTTAAAACGCTATAACTCAAAGCCATTATTGTATTTTGCTAATTTGATTTGTTCTCGGGTTTTCGGACACGAAGCGCTAAAAAAACGTGTCGGCGATTTCCCATATTCAATTGCAATGAAAAGTTACAGAATATTTTCGAAAAAGGGAGAAAAAAATTGGAATGATCGCACGGAAATGGCTCTTGACGAAAAAGTTTTCGGAAATAAGAAATTCGCCGACACGTTTTTGTTGATTATATGTTAGCCTAACTTCTGTCCAAATTTGAGGAAAATCGAACAAATTTCCTTTGAGTTGTAGCTCTTTAAAGTGTCCCCAACAAGCGAAAAATTAACTTTGAGAAAACAGCGCTTAAAAAAACATATCGCCTCATAAACAAACTCCGCCCACAAAAGTTATACTGTCATTTCTCCGTCAATTTTCACTATTTTTCGATAATTTTTTTTTGAATGAAAGTTCATTCTGTAAACTTCATTTTGACGCCAAAAAAAAAATTTCGATAAATTTTCGATCTGAAGGTACACTGTAACCTTAAACCCAGCAATTGCAAAATCGTACGTGTTGTTATTTTAAAGAGTTGTAACGTCATTTTGCAAGGCTGAAATACGTCATATTTTCATTTGGACATTTGCAGCAGCAGCAAAAAAAAAAAAATAATAAATAGTAATAAATAAATAAGATAAAAAAGGCAAAGCTAACATATTCTGGCAAGAGTAAATGATCCTTGAATTGAGAACAGAACCTCGCGCCCCATCACAATAATTTTCAACTAACATTAGCTTACACCCATGCTGTGATGGCTATTTGCATTCTCGCTCCGGATCCCACGACCGCACGGTGTCTATTCCACAGAGATCATATATCATATAGCTCTCATCATTGCTGCAAGTATTGTGCTTGTACAGCGAAACAGCGAAGGGAAATCGTATATTGTACGAGAGGCTGTGAAACCCATCAACCCCAAAACTACATGACGTCATTCAAACCGACCAATCAGTTTTCGGCCTTACAATAACCACGCTTTAACCGCGGTCAGACGACAGAAATTTGCAAAAATTAAATTAAGCAAAGTACTTAATAGTTAAGGGTGTTTCACTGTTTAACGTTTAATATATTGTCAATACACTGTCAATTTACCAAACGTTTTGAAAGTTTACTAAAAATGTTATAAGCGTTTAAAAACTGTGAACTGTAGAATTGTCAGCGCCATTTGCCAACATAATTTGATCAGGCGTAAAGAGTTTTGGTCAGTTTTCAACAGAAAAAAGCTCATCACTTTGAAAAGAATAAAAAGAAAGTAACGTCAACTAATTTTTTTAATACATCCTTGCCATATTTCCTTTTAATATTAAATAAAATCCCACTAAATGAAACGAAAAACGCCTTGGACGTTTGACCGCGGTGGAAACCACGCTACCCCGGCAATATGACGCCGAACTAATAATAAACCAAAAATGTTTTTCATTTGAAGAGGCACATGTATGGAGGAACTGTTCTCTTAGATAATTAATTTGTCTTGATTCTGAATTACACAGGTACACCTAATTGTAATAACGTCATAGAAAAATGAAAAAAGCCAAATAGGAAATAAATTAGCATAATCACCACAGCTTGCAGCATTGAAAGGAAACTAACACGACATTAATCGTGTAATTAGAAAGCGCCGTTTCTTTTGGGCCTTTCTTTGTATGCCTAATTAACTCATATTGGCCTTTTTTCCGTTTTTCATCTTTTTATTTTTCATTTTTCTATAACAACGTTATTGCAATGAGGTGTATCTATAAAGTATGATCGGGTTAGTTCAATTGTCAAGTCATGGTCATAAGAAACAGTACGATTCTGGTTAGCTATGCAGGGGCACCCAACGAACAATCTTTGGTAAAATGTATTATTTTACTCAAATAAATTAAAATAAATGATATAAAAGCATTTCCAGGTGTTCTTCTACGTTGTTGGGAAAAATATATCATTCTGTTCCTTTTTCTCAGCATTACACATAGGGAAATTCCCAGCCAGCTAGATAAAAGAAAAATGTCTGTTTCCCAGCCAGCAATTGAAAAAAAAATGAATAAATGAAAAAAACAATAGTAATAAGTTACCAAAACGGGCTTGGGAACTAATGAAACATTAATGGAAAACTATTTGAAGCTTTTTGTTTATTGTGCCGTCTCGAACTTAACCTGTTCGGGTATCTCTAAGTACTGCTTAAATTTGTTACTACGAAGCTGAACCCTTTTAAGCCCCAAAGTGTCCTCCGATTTGCTTCGATCCAGTCTCTTTTCGATCTGCTCAATTAAAATTAAAAAAATATGTACTGAATATTTTGCCAGCCAGCAAGAATACCGCTGGAGAACAGATAAAGTGAGGAACAGATTCGTTGGATGCCCCTGGCTATGTACATTAATGTTGTATTGAATAACTCGGTCGGGTAAAAAATGAATAGTTAGTTGTTTGTAACTCAAGGGTTTTAATGGACAGAAATATAAGTAGAAAATTCTGGTTATACCGTATCTCTGTAGCATCCCTTTGTTTCAAACTCAACTTTACAATTTGAGCGACAGATATTTGTTGCATGAATTACCAAGAAACCTACAAGGAAAGAAGATAGCAATAATTACCATAAGATTACGATTTGCAAACCGTTCACAAGACATATTTGAACCTTTACAACGGTATTCTTCAGTTGTATTGAGAAGAACAATTTGCAAGTTAATTTAAATATACAGATTAATTATTAAAAGCAACGACAATTTCTAATACATCTATTTCATCGACAAAAGCAATTGGTTTTCCTGAATGAATGAATGAATGAATGAATGAATCAGCTTGGAAAAATTGTGAAACTTGTGGACGATGATAAGTAACCGAGTTATGGGGAAAAGAACATTTTGAAAATTAAAAACAAAACTTAACATGCGTCCGCAATGTTGGTGTAACGAAGTTGTACAAAGCTTTCTAAATATGGGTGACATGGGTGTGGCATCTACACTTCCTTAGTACGTTCTAGGTTTACTGATGATTGATGAGTATAAACCTTTCCAACTCACGAAACAAAATAAAAAAAGTAAGAGATAACTTTGGTAAAATGGGTTTAAAACCGAAAAAAAAACGAGCAAAAAGGAAAAAGGGGATCTTCAGATGTATTGAACATCCCAAAAGACTAGGTTATTTTGCAGCTCTTGCCGAATGGCAGCATAATTCTTAATAAATGTGTTATCTTTTATTACATATAGATATTCCTAGTTAAACTTTCATGTTAATGTATGTATATGATTAGTACTTTGACCACTCTTGTAATTTAGCTGAGAAGCTACGAAAAGAGTAATTAAACTGATTATTATTATTATTATTATTATTATTATTTCTTATCTAACTTTTAATAAAATCGAACCTTATTACAAATGAAATAAATTAAAATTCTTCGGTAGTATTCTCCTATCATTTTTTTTTTTTTGTGTCTCAGGATTTTACAAAATGGAACTTGGAATATTTCTTGAAGTTTAATTTTGCTCACTCATAATAAAGGAATTAAGAAAAAGTCTTCTCCATTATACGGATTACCAAATATTATCAATGATTAATCGTCGATCATTCGAGACCCTGTACCCTCTGGGTTTTCAAAAGTACTGAAGCCATGACAATAAAACCTGGTAGATCACATGATATCATAACGTTATATAATAAGAGAGTTACGTCATTATCTTGGAACAGCCGCCATCTTGCATCCACCATCTTTGATTTTCAAGTTGTCAGAAAAGCGCCAAAATTTATTCAAAAGTAATTAAAACCACTAGAATGATGCCAAAATAATTTAAATTTGTAAGTTTACTGCACGAAAGTTACAAAGATTATTTAAGCGGTGGATTTTTTAAACAGACTTAAAATTAGGGAAATATTCCTGTCAAAACATGGTTGTGCTTGAAACGTCATACGTCATTAACAAAAATCTCTCACATTAAATTGTTATCAGATAACTTCAGAAAAGCGTACACACTCACACACACACACACACACACACACTCGCGTACTGGACAAAGATGCACGTAAGAAGAAATCTTTCATAAAACGAGTTCCGAAATTCAAGAATGTTTCACCAAAATTTAACCTATGACTCCATGTAAGAGGAATATCATCCTAAAGGAATACTACAGCTTTCCTAGGCGAGATATAAAAAAAATATCGAGATTCACTTACTGTTAAGTGCCAGCCAGAGCACTGTGGTCAACGAGTTCATTTTTCTCCTGTTAAAAAAAACAGAATAGAATAGAATCGTTGTCTTTAAGTCGGTGATCTTTATATGAATGATAAGGAAATAATATATATTTTCGAAATGAAATAGGTAGCTCCGTGATGGAAAGCAAGCTCCAAAGTAAACTGTTTCATGACAAAAAATATAACTGTTAAAGATACAAAGATCTCAGTCCCTTTGGTTTAATTTTTTGACATAGAGAAAGATGAACGGAAACAACCGAAAAGTCAGGAAAAGATCAAAGGGCATATTTTCATTTTTTTTTTCTGGTGCCGAAACGAGATTGAAGTTCGAAAAGGTAGAACATGTAGCAAAATTAGTACAACTATGTAAGATGCCATTATCGTACTTAAACTAAAGTAATGATTTGTTCAATATTAGTAAATTTCGAAACCAAAAAAGTGAAGACAAAAAGTAAGGTGATTTTTCTTTCAGCTGAAAAGGAAAAAAACAATTTTTCAGCGAAGATTCGATTTTGACGATTCGAAGCCTTTTCTTTTTTAATTAATATACTGATTGCAATAAGAAATGATTTTCTAAAATAGAAACAGCCGAGATAGCTGAATAAAAGACCTTTCATCGGGAACCGCAATGAAACATTTACCCGTTGTAAGGATAAACAATTATGAGGTTTTGACATTTCCTTTGTGAAGCCTGTACTTTCGTTGGTAAAGTGCTATTCGGGGAACGATTTTGAAACTAACCATTCTCGTGCGATATGTTTCAGAAAAGAATACGTATTTTTTAACGAAAGGGAATATTTTAAGGGATCCTTCATAAAGAAATATACATAAAAGAGCGTTCAGAACTTACTTCAGCTATTCACGTACCGAGGAGAGTCTCTGAGTGACGTTGGCTAGCAAGGATATGTGTATGGTGAGAGATATCAGGGCCGGGCTTTCCTATATATAAAGAAAAGCGAACAAGTTTCATTTCCCAAATTGAGATCTTTATCTACACCTTTCCGAATTTCGATGTGGCTTTTAAAATAATCAGATTAGCAAATTGTACAGGATTAGTTTACTAATGGTTGTTTTTTTTCTGTGATAATGGATGATTCAACCTAATGTTTCCCTGTGTTTAGATTACAAAGTGAAGGTTGGGTATTTTAATCAAATATAAACTAAGATGGTAATTAATAAATTAATATCAAATACGGTGATAAAGAATGATAGTAAGAACTCTTCAAATACGCATCTTAATCTGATATTTTTAAACATTGGTTCTCAGTGTTAAGATTTCACATGAATCCTAACAACTACGACCTTTAAATTTAATAGATTAAACAGTATTTTTCAGTTGTATGTTGCTCCATTCAATAAGTTCTACTTTTCAGTCTGTGTATACAGTTCTAACTGAAAAAGGTGCCTTCTAAATTTAAACTACCAAATTTATACTGGATATACCATTTAATATGTAATTCTTTTCCCTTGTCGTCTTTTCGCAAATATGCATGGTGTAATATCGAAAATTTTGCATTAATCCTCTGCCTTGCGTTCTTGGAGGTATTAGTTTTCTTTCCTAAGGTCAACAAAAACTGCTTCTCGAGCCTAAAAGCAAATTAACAAAACAATAAATAAATGGAATTTCTCTTCCTCGGTTTTCTTAGTTTTCTTATCTGATGCAGACTTCTATTGATTTTTGTATGAAAAAAAACTTTTTGCCATTAAATTGGCTAAAATCAAATTATATAATTAGTAATACTGCCAAACGCATGGTAAGCTATTAATGTGCACTTCATTCTCCAATTTCCCCTTGAATTGTCAACACACTTTAAATCACACTTTGTAGAACATCTCTTTGTAAGGAGCCCGTACAAATGTAAGGTGATTTGCACTAGAAATTATTTGGTAATTATTTAGAAGGGCACTTTAAAATAAAAGAAAGAAAAATTTCGTAGAAAATATCTCTCCCAGTGTCAATTATGAAGACATGTATTGTAGTTCTAACTCTTGAGTCTGTTAACGAAATCCTATGGTGTGACCGTTCAAATAAAACCTCTTTGTCGATGCTTTTCCATGGTACCATTTGTTAATCAATATTTTGCAAAATGAAATTTAGGATTTGCCTTGAATTTTAATTTCTGGCACTCTTGAAATCTAAAGGGTTAATTGCAGCTCCTTGAGATATTCGGAAGTGACTGTGATGACAACTTCTGGACAATGTCTTCTTTAAAACTATCATCACACGGGAACTTTAATTTATTTCCGTCTCAGGGGATTCAAGGAAATGACTGTTTGGCACTTAAAACGGACAGGTAAGTTGGGAATATTTAATTCATTGTGTTCCGTTACCAAACTCTTCTCTATACTATTCGAGTTTTCACCAAAAATACCGGCAACAGAGAAAACACATTCTACTAGGGTATGGGTGTCTATGCAAAATATAACTGATATGCGTGATTATTGTTTATAGTGGGAGACTGAAAGTTCCCTCTCAAGTAATTACTCCAACCTAATGTCAATAAAAATGTAAAGACCGTAAAACCAACGAAAAATAAACGAAAATTTTGTTATCGGTGAACGGTTGTAATAAAACTGCAATTAACACCGAACTTCAAAAAGCAAACCATGCTAATTAAAAAGAATACAGAAAATACGGAAAATGTCAATGATCGTGCTGTTTTAAATAATGACATGACTTGCTACCTACATTAAAAATACATTGGAAATATTTAAAATGAAATTCTATGTTTTCCATTATTGGAAATTAAAAAGTGAGCATTTTCTCTAACATGCACTTAAATACGACTTCAACATAAGCACTGCAATGGGTAGTTTCCTGCTTTGGGATCATAGCAATGCTAAATTTAAAACTATGCCGGTAACATTTCTCAAGCACAAAAAAAAGACCAACCGAGAGAAATTGCACGTTTCGGTAATAAAACGTAAAAATCGTTGGTGGCTTGATATTGCATACGTCTCCAGAAATTACAGGAAACTGTCAAGCAAGACATGATGATTGCGGCCTGCTAATGGAGGCGAATTAATAATTTCGAAAATCGTTGTGTTATGTGGTTGCTGTAGTTTAAGACATTCAGTTAGAGTTAGATTTCTGATACAGGCCCAACCCAATGGATAAAACAACCCATTAAATCAACACCCAACTTTGCTTTGAGAAACTACTCGCTACTCGAAGCTACTCGGTGTGCAACTCGACGTTTTCCATTCAACACTGTTACATAATGTTGTAATTTAATTAATCACTTGTAACTGAAGAAAAACGAACAGGTTTTATTTCCCTAGTGATGAGATATTTATCTACACATTACAGAAGGACTCTAAACAGTAGCTGCAACTACGTAGTTGCAAAATTGTTGAAACACTCCGTCTCCAAAATACACTTTTGCTTAACAGAATGTGCTTTCGAGATCAAATGAAATGATTTATTTAAGTATTTATTCCCTACCCCCCTTTCAATGTTGTTAAGCTAAGTCGTCAGTATGATTTTCGATTCCTCTCGACATTGATAAAGGGAAGACGGGGGTGGGGGTAGTGGGGGAGGAAAGATGACGACTTGAAAACTGCTTTATTGGCCATAATAGCGAAGAGTGTCTCAAGCCTTTTAGCAATTACTTGCAGCATATAAGGCGAACCGAGGCACTTGCCTCGGTAAAAATAAAGTACAAGAAGTGTGTCTTTTTTTCTGATTTTGGCTCGGTAAGAATTTTCGTTTGGCTACTGCGGCCATGCTAAAGAAAACATTTCGTAGTTTGCACCAAAAAATAGAGGCAACAGAGAAGAGACATTCTAGGGTTTTTCTTAGATTACCTTAATGGGTACCTCTGCAACTGATATGCGTAATTATTGCTTTTATTCTGAGATTGAAAGTTTCCTTTTTAGATAATTACTCCAACCTGATGTCAATAAAAACGGAAGTAAAACCAAGTTAAATCCTTCAGAAAATAAGTGACACATTTGTTATTGGTGAACATAAGTTATAAAACTGCAATTAACATCGAACTTCAAAAAGCAAAACATACTAAAATGTAGTCATTTCACTTTTAATGACTCGTTTGCGGTAGCAAATGATTTTTCCATGTTTTAATGACATGATTTGCCACAGCCATGAAAAAATAATTTAAAATATTTTAATTGGAATTCTATGTTAAGTTTGCCATTATTGGAAAAGTCAACATTTTATCGAAATCTATTCAATATTTTAAGTCAGTGATAAAAAACGTGTTTCTTTAAGCTTGCATTTTCTACTTTTTAACTCTTATGTATAATTACATAATAGCTTAGTTTTACCATCTTGTTTTTATATTACTGTAATTCACATAAGTAATAGTTCAGTTTTAATATCTTAATTTTATATCATCATCATTTAATTTTCCAGCACAGAAGTCAAACAGTTGTAGCCCATCTTCATCTTTACCACCCGTACGCAAAAAATACCTTATTTGTTATTAGTTTCAGTTCAACTAACAAAGTACTGTTATTCACAGACTGCAAGCAAGCTCTCGGTCTCGGGAGCGGGGGTAATCAAGAGAGTCCGAGAGCTTGTTCGCAGGCTATGTTATTCAAAACTTGATTAGAGCGGTTTTCAATTGAGTGTCGTAAAACCAAAACCAAAGTAATTACTCTGACCAATCACAGAACTCGCAGACAATCCGATGAACCAATCAGAACTTGAAGCAAATACATGCAGCCGCCGGCACCAAGCGCGGGAAAACGCGTGGGAGCAAATCACGATTGGTTTTGGTTTTACTTCTGATTGGTTGAGAAAATGACGCGAGCCTCTGGCTCGGGAGATTGGGCAACCACTCCCCGTGTACCTGACGGTAAATAAATTATACCTTATACCTTATTTTTTAGACTAAACATCTTTCGCCCTAGTGTGATCCTCACACACATGTTCTCTTTCGATATATGTTCCGGATCTTCACAGGAAATTCACAGCTAAACCATCTTTATCAACCCAAGTACCATTCGTGCACTTGTAAATCGGTTCCAGGTCGTCTGTGTTGAAGTAGATTCGTAAAACATTCCAAGGGTTGTTCGGACACGAGGCTTGCAAACCCATAAAACTACACGATCGGAATGGATAGAAATCGTTCTTGTGGTATTGCTTGAGCCTGTCTTCGCAGGTGTCTTCAATGGTATCGCCTCTATTGTAAAAATGGTAGAACTCTATGTGAAGGTTTCCCTTAATTAATCTCGCCATGGGTTCTTGAAAAGAGCATTGGTCGCTCATAACTTTCGTTTCCTGAGTAAAATAGATATATTTACAGTTTTAGTAATAATAATAATAATAATAATAATAGTAATAATAATAATAATAATAATAATAATTTTTTAATTTAATTGGAACAAGATGTTTAATAATAATAATAATAATAATAATAATAATAATAATAATGCTAAGTAGTGTGGCCTCCACACAGCGCCTCATGGGTGCCCTAGGTCCATGGTTTGGACCCGGCCCCCATGGAGAACACATAATTATATAGAGAACACATGATAATAATAATAATAATAATAATAATAATAATAATAATAATAATAATAATAATAAACATTGCATGGCCAGTATCCAAAGATCCTAGAGAAGCCTCATGTAGACACAGTCACCACCAACAAATGGTTGTCAAGTAATTTGAAAGGAGAAACAGAGGGACTACTTGTAGCAGCTCAAGTCCAGGCAATAAAAACCAGAAACTACCAGAAAGCAATATGTGGCCACCAAGTCGAGAGCAAATGCAGAATGTGTTCGCAACATGACGAGACAGTGGAACATATTGTATCTGGATGTGAGGTATTAGCCAAAACAGAGTACATCTCCAGACAGAATAATGCTGCAGCATATCTCCATTGGAGCATCTGTAAAGATCATGATATAGAGATTACAGACAAATGGTACGAACACGAGCCAGAGACCGTGCTGCACAATAAAGATAATAACATCACCATCATGTGGGACATGCCAGTCAATACTGATAGAACTATAACAGTGAACAGACCAGACATCATCGTGGAAGATTCAGTGAATTCCACCTGCAAATGGTGGATATGACTGTTCCATCAGATAGAAACATCGCACTGAAGGAAACTGAAAAAAAAAGCAAGTACAAAGACCTAGAACTAGAAATACAGAGAATGCAGCATATGAAAACCGTAGTGATCCCTGTGGTTGTTGGTGCGCTTGGTACAGTGAAGAAGGGTATGGTAGAAAACATCAACAAAGTATCAGAGAGAGCTACTATGACAGAGATTCAAAAGATCTGCATGCTGGGATCTGCACCAATCCTCAGAAAAGATGCTCAGTGTATGAACAGAATGATTGACTTGAGTGACTGACGCTCCAGGTGCATGGTTTGCGTCCGGCTGATGCACAAAAAGAACACCAGCAAAGACTGTGATAAAAGAGATAATAATAATAATAATAATAATAATAATAATAATAATAATAATAATAATAATAATAATATTTAACCAGGGAGCCCACTCGCCTTGGCGGTTTTCAGTGGGGACCCTAAAAGGTACTAAAAGTCGTACTAATAGTAAGGTCATTTTACCCTTCAGCCGCCATAGCAGTTAAGCTACATTTAATAATTTTCGCCATGGGCTCTTGGAAAGAACACTGATGCATTGGTCGATCATATATAGAGTTGCTATACTATGGAGTCGCAGTGTAAGTATTAAAATGAACTATATGTCTGACTTTTCAGTACCAGTTCAGCCCTGAATGAACTCGTTACTGTTTCGCATCCATCTCCAGATGGATTGAACGTTTATCAGTCTGCCTGATAATTCAGCCTTTAACAGTCAACAAGATTTTGATTTCTTTGTTGTTTTCCATCTATTTCATGATACATAAGGGGACCAAATGATTTTGAAGTACTTTTTACTAATGCACTAACGGCTTTTAATGACTATGTCACATTAATTATGCATAAGCCTATTTCTTTTCATAGAACAGTTTTTAATTAAGTGTCGTAAAACCAAAACCAAAGTAATTACTCTGACCAATCACAGCAGTCGTAAACAATCCAATGAACCAATCAGAGATCGAAGCAATTACATGTCGGCGGCGCCAAGCGCGGGAAAACGCGTGCGAGCAAGTCACGATTGGTTTTGGTTTTACTTCTGATTAGTCGAGAAAGTGGCGCGAGATTTTTTAGCCAATCACAAAGCGTAGCAATGCAAAACCAAAGCAATTGTGTAATTACTTTCGACACTCAAATGAAAACTGCTCTATGCATAATTGATGTTGAGGTTATTTGGAAATCGAACCATTAAGATCCTTGAGCTCCACATCCAGTAAATTAAATTCAAGTCTTACACTCATCAAGAGATAAAAAAATATCTATTAATACCTTTCCTTGACAGTCGAAACGCTTTTTCACTTCTACTGGAATATTTAACGTAAATTCTGGTTGAACCACCAAACGGATCTTTCCATCTGAACTTTGAAAATTTCTTTCTACCGACAAACTTTTTATAATCGAGAAATAATTAACGTCCACGAGAATATCAATGTCTGAATCGTAAGGAATCACGTCGCCATCTCGCATCGCTCCAAGGAGACTACCATACGCCAAGACGTACTCTATGTTGTTCTGTTTAGAAATCCCAACCCAGGTTCGAAGGAGGTCGTGCAAATCCTCACGCCATGGATTATCGGGGCAACCCACTTCACCATAAATTGAGTTCTTCGCCACGTGGGTGGAAACATCCAAACTATGTTTTAACGAAATTGAACTTCTTATAGACAAAGTTGGTTTTAAGCTACCAGCGTCTGTCTTCTTTGGTTTCATTTTCCTAGTATTTGATAATGAAAATGTTCTTTTGTCTCCTAATAACGCCGGATTTGTTGTTGTGTCCAAATAAGAGGTCGTCTCGGTGAAATCCAGTAAATTTGTTCCCGAACTGGTATCACTTTTGGCATTTTGCTCAATGTCTTTTTTACGAAACCTGCCGTATTCATCGCGGGTAAAGTACTTCTTGAGATAAGCTATAACAGATTTATTTCTCATGTGCTTCTTATAAGAAGTACTGTTTGCCTTGTTTACATGAATCGATAGGGAGTTGATGCCGTCTGTTCGATTATATTCTTGCCAAATGTCTTTACTCGCTCCACTCTTTATCGGGTCTTTGACGAACGCCACATCAAACTTGTATAAATCCCAGATTATTTCAAACCAGAATAGTAATAGTGCAATTAAGATAAAAGTTGAATAAAGAAAACATTTCAATGACAATCGAGAAACTCTGCACATTTCTCTGATACGCGTCAAGACCGGATATATAATAACTGAACTGCACGATTGCACAGTTAAATCAAATTTGTAGTTGGTGCGTTGTCCAATTCAATTCTCAGCTGCTACAAGCTCTGATTACCTGTAGTCAAAGTACTGAAACATATATAAATTTATTCAAAATTATATAATCAGTTACCCAGTGTCAGCTGTGTTTGCCTATTGTCAATAACATATATCCTAGCAGGACTTGTTTTCTAAATAATTCTGAATACATTTACGCGCCGAATTGCACATAGTGTTAATATATCTTTATCACTTACAGGAGGGTCCCGATGGGTTGGTAACCTTGGCGGTTGATTATGGTATTGTGGGGCTTCACACAAAAATTGGCCAGGCTAAACAGAGAGTAGAAAATTTGTTTCGACATGAGTTTCTAGTAAACTTAAATTATTTCCATGCATAAATTGTCATTTTTTTCGTTGTGTTTTTTGCAGACAATACTGTACTGAAGGACAGAGCTATAGCGAATTAAAAAATAATAATTCAAAATAAATTGTTTTTTGTTTTCTTAATTGTAATATAGCGTACACGCATGAAGCGCTTACCTTAACCCTATTCGGCCTGGGGAGGGGGGGGGGGGGGGGGGGGGGCACAGGGTTAGGGTTAGGGTTAGGGGGCACAATTTTATATGACAATTTTTTGATCGCGTGACTTGATGTTTCCATGGCAACAAGATTTTGACAGCCATGTTTTTTGAAATTTGCATATTAAAATGTGGTTAATGGCAAAATAAATAAAATGAAATGAAATGAAATGAAATATTTATACCTTTGAATGACGAAAAACAATGTTTATTGGTATAACTTTTATATTTTTACGTCATTTAGCGTTTATTTATTGGTTTTCATTAATTTTGGGTGAATTTGGACGGTTTTTAAGATGTTTTAAAAAATTCAGAAATCCAAGATGGCGGATAAAGATGACGGGCGCATAACTAATTACCTAATAACTACGTCATATGACGTCATCGTTCTATTGTGCGGACCGCAAAGGAGACAGTTTTGGACGTACTATGTACCCTCTAGGTTTCATTGTCATAGCCTTAATGTTCTTGAAGTTTCGAAGGAGGGGGGGAGCACAATCCCCCCCCCCCCCAGGCTCAGAAACTCAAAAAAAGCCCAGGCTGAATAGGGTTAAGGTGTTTCGATACAGTTTTCTGAAGGTGATACCTACATTTTTTTAATCGGCTTTTAAGCGGTCTTCTACAAGTCAGATCAACGCGAAATTGTCACTGCTAACTGGTTTTGAATTAAAGTTTGGCAAGATGTATTTTCTGGTAAAATCGATATTACCATGACGACGATAAACAAGAAACTTCGACTTAGTAAAAGTGAAATTTTGCGCGTTCACGATTTCGTATTAAAAATCCGACTAGACATCTTAAAATATGGTATATGGCATATACATGGGCGTATCTGCCTGTAGGCCAAGTAAGCACTGGCTTACAATTTTTTTTTTAAATTTATCAGCTTCAAATTAAAATGACAACGCGATGTCTTTCCGTATATTATGCTACGTTAACCTTTTCTTTTTTCAACTTATGTCCCCCTGGCTTAATGGTAAAAACTGGCCAGGAACGCCCCTGATATATATTTTGCAACAATAAAAAAATTCTGTGTTTGATTTCAAATAAAACCTTACTATTTGTAGACTGGTATTAAATTAATCGAGAGATTAACACTGATTTTATGAAATTACTTCAAGATAGTGTCAAAAAGTAGCTTGATGTAATATATCAAACACGAGGAACAGTGTTTCATCAGATTTCCAAACACCGAGAAGTGGATTGGAAAAACGAGGCGCAGCCGAGTTTTTTTAAACCACTTCAAGGTGTTTGGAAATCTGATGAAACACTGTTTCGAGTGTTTGATAAAGCTTCTCAAACTGATCGTTAAATGCAGAGAAAACGAAGGAATAAAATCGCCAAAATCTATGCAAATTAAGAAACGATTTCAAAACCTCCTTCACGGTAGTGATTTCCTTTGTGTTCTCGTCATGAATTATTAATGAGTTTGAGAAGTTATGTTTGCACACCATACAATTTTTATTTATTTTCTCTTTTTTTTTATCTTGAAAACTGCCTTTTTTCATAACATCGCTTCATGTGTAATTTGGGTAATTTTCGATTTGAATCGCTTTCGAATAAATCTGAGGAACGGCTCGATGGATTTTTTTTAAAACATTCACCACGCATGGGTACCGAAGTGAAAAATATTGTCTTAAAGTTTCATTGACATTGATTTACTGGAACGCCTTTAAATTTAAATATGAAGACGACGTACGAACCGGCCGAAAAGTTTGCGTTACAAATTCGCTTTGAATAATGTTTTGTGATAACACTGAAGGAACACTCTCGGTCATCTTCGACTTTCGATGCATGTTCTATCTTCACAGAACATCCGCAGCTAAACCATCTTTATCAACCCAAGTACCATCCGTGCACTTGTAAATCGGTTCCAGGTCGTCTGTGTTGAAGTAGATTCGTAAAATTTCTCAAGGGTTTCTCGGACAGAAAGCTTGCAAGCCCATAAAAGTACACGATCGGAGTGGATAGAAATCGTTCTTATGGTATCTTTTGAGCCTGTCTTCGCAGGGGTCTTCAACGGTATCGACTCTATTGTAAAAATGGAAGAAATCTATGTGAAGCTTGCCTTTGATCAATCTCGCCATGGGCTCTTGAAAAGAACATTCGTCGATCATAAATGGAGTTATGAATGCGTTTCGTAACAACAACAACTTGAATCCAGTATGTATATATAAAGAATGTAAAATAAAAACATCGAATTTTGGAGGGATGGAAGTGTTTCAAGTGTTTTTTAGCCTGTGGCTAAGTGTTTCTGTTTCACGTGTTTTTGAGATAAAAGTTTAGACGAATTGATTAAAAGGTTGTCGCTTTCTCGAATGGCTTCACATTTAGAAACATATATCGTGCTGTAGTGTTTACCGAAGTCTTGAAAAATCCATTTGAAGGCCACAGATCGGTTTTAATTTTCCATACTGAGTTGACTGAGTTTGAAGTCAAAGACATGGGGCAGTACGCAGCTCTTACAAGGTCTTCTCTGATTTACTGAGAAAACAATAGAACAAACAACACAACAATGGACCCAAGTCCTGGAAACAATAGAGCGTCGTGATAACCAGATCCAATGAAATTAGAGGCTGTTAAGAGCTGCGTGGTCACTGGAAGACATTGCTTCGCGTATTCACAGATCAAAATGACCACAAAGTGACGTCATATAACTTGACAAAGCAACTTCCAGGTCATAAGAGATAGCAACTAATTGAAAACAAAAACTCTACGAGTTGTGAAATCGGGCTTTAAGCGTACATAAGAAATTAAGAATCCAAAGCATAGCCAGTAGTGTAACTGCTCCACGATCGAAGATTCACTGTGACACTGTAGAATCCATTGACTGTTTATTCTTCATTTCGTAGTTTTAATAGGCTGTTGCATTTAGCTGTGAAAAGTGAAAAACGGCTGGAAAAAATTCATCAATATCGTGAAACTGAAAATCAATTTACAACATAAGAAAAAGGAAAATAACGAAACGAAACTTATATCAAGTAAAAGGAACTTCCGTATTGCCGGATTTGGCGAGAGTTCCATTCGATACAGGTTTCCTTTTCTTTCTTTTCGAGGAAAAGATATAAAACGGACCTTGCATGCACGAGTGATTGCGAAAGACTGATAAAGGGTTCAAATGACGTAGTAACGTGCGTTACGGATCACCTTGTGTGACCGGAAAAACCACTGTAAAACATGCGCGGCCACTCACACCAGACCGCCTTTAGATGACTATGAAGTGTTATTTGTCCAGCATTTGATAGGTGAAGAAACTATAACTAAGAACATACACTGCACGCCAAAACAAAAGTCAGGCAAGATTTCCGTATGAACCAATACTTTTCTTTCATAGTAAAGTATAGCCTCCTACGCAGACGTCCTTAGGGCTCGTCCACGTCTGCGTAGGAGGTTCCTTAAAGTAGTGTGTATTTGTATAATTGATGTACATGTATGTATAAGTTAAGGCCGATTTTCACGGTACAACTTTGTCGCATGCGACACGCTCAAACCATGCTTACAACATGCTTACAACAGGAATTGCTTTGTGTAAATCAACTCAAGTCATATCGTAAGCATAGCGTAAGTGTGTCGTATGCAATAAAGATGCACCGAGTAAATCGGCCTTTATGCGGAAATATTTGCATGCAAGGCACAGGGAAACCAATATGAAATTAGGATTGCGTTCTTCGAACGCGATAAATAAAATACCGACCTTTCCACGGCAGTTCAAACGCTTTCTCGATTCTACTGAGATGTTCAAGGCAAATTCTAGTTGAACCACCAAACGGATCTTTTCATTTGAACTATAAAAATTTCTTTCTACCGAGAAACTTTTTATAATCGAGAAATAACTAAAGTCGACGAGAATATCAATGTCTCAATCGTAAGGAATCACGCCGCCACCTCGCGTCATCTTGTGTAATTACTTTCGACACTCAAATGAAAACTGCTCTGTGCATAATTGATGTTGAGGTTATCCTTGACTCCACATCCATTAACCCTATTCAGACTGGGGGGGGGGGGGGCTTTTCGAACCCCCCTCCAGTAAAATTGTGATAACTGTTACACCGAAATAGCTATGAGGCTGAAATTTTCTGACTCTTTCTAGAATTTATCTAGGGACATTTTGTTATCCATAACATGTCAGTGTGATTAACCATGTTGCCATGGCAACCGGTTTTTGACACATAGGTTTTTAAAAATACTAAAATATGGTGAATTTTTTATTTTAAGATCTTTTTCTTTGACTTAAAGTGCATTTTCTTGCTAGAATAGTTTTTTCTTAGGACTAGTTCTTGAAAGACATCAAAAATTTTTAACATCAAATATTTGGGGGGAGGGGTAGGTAAATTTTTGCTCTCTTTTACTTATGGACAAACATTTTGTACTTTTTATTAAATAACGCTTCTAAGTTCATTGTTTGGATAATAGACATTATTTTGATAAGTGTTTTATACATTCTGATCCTTTTCTCTTTTAGATTTTTTTTAAATTTTAATTTAAACATAAAAAAGAAAATCCAAGATGGCGGATCCAAGATGGCGGATCAAAGATGGCGGACAATAATTTCAAAATTATAGTTTTATCGCTTTTTATTGCTTTTTCTCGCTTTACACGTGTGTCCTTGTTTGTATTTATTATGTTTTAATATTAAAGAGATGATTTTACAGTTATATTTGATATTTTAAGTATCTGGATGGAAAAATATCAAAGAAACGTCGGAAAAATAATAATTGGGTGTGACAGGTCAAAAGTGGGTGTGAGGTTTCCTTGTATGGAGGTAAACATTGTGTGAAAATTTCATGGTCCTAGCCTTACTTGTTCCAGAGATATAGAGGGGGGGTCCGAGGAGCCCCCCCCCCCCCCCCCCCCCCCTTAGTCACAGATTGCCAAAAAGAGCCCAGTCTGAATATTCAAGTCTTACACTCATCAAGAGATAAAAAAAATATCTATTAATACCTTTCCTTGACAGTCGAAACGCTTTTTCACTTCCACTGGAATATTTAACGTAAATTCTGGTTGAACCACCAAACGGATCTTTCCATCTGAACTTTGAAAATTTCTTTCTACCGACAAACGTTTTATAATCGAGAAATAATTAACGTCCACGAGAATATCAATGTCTGAATCGTAAGGAATCACGTCGCCATCTCGCATCGCTCCAAGGAGACTACCATACGCCAACACGTACTCTATGTTGTTTTGTTTAGAAATCCGAACCCAGGTTCGAAGGAGGTCGTGCAAATCCTCCCGCCATGGATTATCGGGGCAACCCATTTCACCATAAACTGAGTTCTTCGCCACGTGGGTGGAAACATCCAAACTATGTTTTGACGAAATTGAACTTCTTATAGACAAAGTTGGTTTTAAGCTACCAGCGTCTGTCTTCTTTGGTTTCATTTTCCTAGCATTTGACAATGGAAATGTTCTTTTGTCCCCTAATAACGCCGGATTTGCTGTTGTGTCCCAATAAGAGGTCGTCTCGGTGAAATCCATTAAATTTGTTCCCGAACTGGTATCACTTTTGGCATTTTGCTCAATGTCTTTTTGACGAAACCTGCCGTATTCATCGCGGGCAGAGTACTTCTTGAGATAAGCTATAACAGATTTATTTCTCATGTGCTTCTTATAAGAAATACTGATTGCCGTGTTCACATGAATCGATAGGGAGTTGATGCCGTCTGTTCGATTATCTTCTTACCAAATGTCTTTACTCGCTCCACTCTTTATGGGGTCTTTGACGAACGCCACATCAAACTTGTACTGAATCCCAGCTTATTGCAAACCAGAATATTAAGAGTGCAATTATGATAACTATTGAGTAGATAAAACGTTTTAACGACAGCAGGGAAACTCTTATGCACATTATACGCATGAAGGAGAATATGGTAGGATATAGTTAATTGTTCGTCCTTGTCGAATACTTTCTTGCAAAGTCAAAGTAAACTTTTAATTGGTGCGTGGGTTGTCCACTTGTAAAATTCCAACCAGTAGCCACAATCTTAACGCCACAAGTTCTGAAGATCTGATCTGAAAGAGATCTGGCTTTATTTAAAATATTCAGTTATTTGTTGTAAGTTATTTGTCAGTCAGAAATATCCACACAACGATTGTTTTTTTCTGAATAGTCGTTTATTAATGTGTTTCTTCTGAATCCGACAAACAGTCTGGGCAAACAGTACCTCACTCAAGCAGCAATACTATTGGTTGAGAACACAATAGATGAAAGAGCTAAACAATGTCCATAGCCCTGATAACAATACAGTCTATTGTTATGAAAGAACAAATGAAATAAGAGTGCACACCAGATGCTGGGATGCTCAATCAGCGGTAAAGAATGATAACTGAGCATTATTTACACCTAATTGCAAAAACGTTGATATAGAAAATACAAAACAGCAAATAGGAATTAATTACCTTAATTATATATTCTCAGAGGATAAAAGAAAATAAATTGTTAAGAAATAGAAAAAAAATTATTTATTCCTGAGATAAAAATTGATTCATTCATTTGATAGAAATTTGTTTTGAAGAAATATCTGTTGAAAGATCATGTATGCAAAGGAAGACCCCTGCGAATAGAGCAGTTTTCAATTTAGTGTCGTAAAACCAAAACCAAAGTAATTACTCTTACCAATCACAGCAGTCGTAAACAATCCAATGAACCAATCAGAGCTCGAAGCAGTTACATGTCGGCGGCGCCAAGCGCGGGAAAACGCATGCAAGCAAGTCACGATTGGTTTTGGTTTTACTTCTGAGTGGCGCGAGATATTTTAGCAAATCACAAAGCGTAGCAATGCAAAACCAAAGCAATTGTGTAATTACTTTTGACACTCATTTGAAAACTGCTCTATCATTATGACAATTATGACAACGTTTCTGCAGTAAGGTAGAACTATTTCAATAGGCCATTTGCACGATGGCGTCATTTGACTACAACTACCAGAATTCATTTCGTTTTTCCTTTCTTATTTAAATTTTGTAATCCCAGTGAGGTTTAAATAACAATAGCCCTAATTTGCACCACAAAACAAAAAACTGAAGGATTGTGGTAGTTGTAGTCATATGACGTCATCGTTCAAACGGCCTATTACCGTTGTCGGATGAAAGCTCAAAGCCAAGACCGCAAGGTAGTATGAGTAGTTGTAAATAACCATTGCATAAGAATCCCATACTACCTTGCAGTTTTTAGTGGTCGCCACGTTTATACCGTGTGCACGCTGATAGCGAGGTTCGAAAGCTAAGTATACATGAACATATGCTGAAATATATGAGACAAGCTATTTTTTTTCTGATATGTCTAAATTTTTAAGCACACATCTTCACAGTAAGAGTTAGCGTAGACGTTGTCAGCGGTTAAGTTCTTCTGCCCGGGAACTACAGCCCGACGTCTTTGCTGAGCGTTGAGAAATCTTTGTATTTAGTTAATCTCGACTTCCATTACCGTTGTTTCCTTCTCCATATTTTAACAGTTTTACTACGTCTTCGCATTGAAATCTGCCATCGTCATCAGTCAAGGTTCCATGCAGAAAAACCTCATCCACCTGCAGAAAAATAAAATATAGATAAACACCTTAAATTATAGTGCTGTATACTGCATATTATTTTATTTTAGGAAATAAATAAATAAATAGAAAAGAAAAAGGCTGTAAATAAAATGTTTGTAATAAACATTATTTAAATTTTTAGAATGGAACAGTGGCAGTTCAAAAAATTCAGACACAAAAATACAGACACAAAAGTTAGCAAGCGAAAACAAAAAATCCAGTTATAAGCAACCAACCCGTCAACCCAACACACACAGACACAGAATTTTCAGGTGTGAAAACTGAAAACAGCACTTTCAGCAATGGCGGCACTTAAATTTTTTAACCTATTGACGACCGGGCAATTTTTCAATTTTTGCGATTCCCAAAAACGGTATTACGCGGGCCGTCTGCGCAGTAGATTTCCGGTACAAAAAAGCTTAGAAAAACAACTTTTCTCAGTCCAGAATAGCTAGAATGACTAATTTCCGAATAAAATACACCAGTTGCGTATCAAAAATTGCCCAAGAAACTGATTTGGAAATCAAAATTGCAAAAAATGCACTTACATCTTTGCAAATGGCGACGCGAGTGAAGTTATAACGTAAAAAGTCTTATTTTGTTTACATAAAATCGCTTTTTATCCTACTGTATGTAAAAATGAACGAATGAACAAACACATACTGTCAGCAAAATCTTGTTTTGAAAAATTTTATTCAAATATATATCCGTTAGTTTATCTTTAAAAGCAAAACGTACGTGTACCTTAGCGTATCGAGGAACTGCCCTCGCAAGCAAAAGGCGAAACTCGTGAATTTGGGCACGTTTTAAGGCCGGCACACACTAGGGGACATGTTGCGGGGACATGAAGCGGGGACATGTTGCAGCGGCATTTTTCCTCGTGTGACATCCCTGTTTTTGCGAAAACGTTCTGTTGCGGGGACTCAATTTTGTCCCTGCAACATGTTGCACGGAATTCAGCTGGTTTGAATTCGTGCGTCATGAAGCGGGGACAAAATGACCCCCATTTCGATGTCGCATCGTGTGCACTGCTCTTGCAAACTGTCCCCGCTACAAAATAGGTGTAGTAGGCTCCTTTTTCTTCTCTTCTTTTCAGCCACTTGCGTATCCATCGTTTTCGGTCAACATAATTACACATTTCTTCATCTAGTAATATCACTGATAGTAGTAAAAGCTTCTTTTTCCTAACCATATTGCCCGCCATCTTTCTTTGCTCGTATACTAGTTTACAGGCGCCTTTAGTGATTTCTGTGATTTTTATTTTTTCCATCGAAAACTGTTATTTCTTTTACCGTGATGTCCCTCATTTGTTTGAAAATTCTTTAAAGCTCCGCTTCTTCGGTACATGTACTGACGTCCGGAGAAATATCGCCTCGCATTGATATAAGCTTAAACATATGAAGTTCCTCGAAGCAAAATTTCATCGCTTGAAGCTCCTCTTTTTCCACTATAGTGGCAACTGAGTATTCTTGAAACGTTTTCTTTCCATTTTATATCTTTTAAATGCGTGCTATAACTCCGATAATGCGAAACTACGGTTTTAAAAACCAAGTACATGGCGAGCGCGGCAACCATTTTGTGTAAAATTTGATATTCTTGTCCGAGTAAGATCGATTTTTCTGCGTGTTTACCGCGCGCAAGCCTATGACGTAGATCAGGAATTGCTTGTTCATTGGCTAATATGTTTCTTACGTCATCGGTGGAAAATCCACTGGTAAAGATTCCCCGCGCTGCAAGTGGGACAAGTCCTTTCCAACGAAGAACCTAACTTTGCGAAAATAAGTATTGGAAGGGACTTGCGGCAAGTCTACTACTACTATTACTACTACTACTACTACTACTACTACTACTACTACTACTACTACTACTACTACTACTACTACTACTACTACTACTACTACTATAAAAGCTTTAACAAATTATTTGTGCGCTATAAGTTATAGTAGAGTCGTGAAAGCTCGAAACTGCCGTTGATACACCTGACTCGCTTTCATTATTTTGCAAAACAGATATCTTTATTACGATGGTCATGAGCGCACTTTAACTGGTTGAAAATCGCGCTGGTGTTAAATACAATGCTATACCTGTTGCTCTGTTAACCTTAGCCCCATGGTCATCAACAACTGTTTGAACTCATCCAAATTTATAACTCCATCGCAATCCTCATCAAAACACGTAAAAGCGTTTCTGATCAAATCTTCAGGATCTGTAGTGCCCATCTTGGAAGTGAACATGGACAAAAAACTGGCAAAATCCACATTTCCCGGTACCTCGTTCAGCATATCTCTTACTTCCTTCTCTGTGGGTTTCTGACCGAGAGACACTAGAATTGTTTGAAGATCCTCTTTGCTTATAACCCCGTCGCGATCTTGGTCGATAACATTAAAAGCTTCTTGCAGTTGTTTGAGTTGCTCTTTGTTGATGTGAATTGTGGCGTTGGGTCGGAGACCGATTCGTCTTGATCTGGTTCGTCTTGGGTAAATTTTGCTGCCGTCTGCGTGGAACATTTTGCCGGTTCAGTTGAATCAAAGCTATTCCTTTCGTCGCTTATCCAACACGTGAAATGAAATATTAAAGACAACAAAAGTCACATGGATGCTGAAGATAATTAATGTAAGTCATTTAACACCTGGCGGACAAATCATATTACCTAATGTTCAGGTTAGCTGTAATTCGGTACATCTGTCTTTCTTAGAACTGTGGTTTATGCAATTAGTATCATTAAGTTTGCCATTAAATGCCACTGCATTAAGCTATTGTAACATTATATTTATACTGATTGCATTTCATGTGAAAGTGATTGTATACTGATTGTATCTCAAAACAGCTGGGAGACTGGCAAAGTGTATGTCATACGTGACTCATTTGGCACTGAAAACAACTCCGTCGATTTGCATTAAGAATTGAAAGTGATTTACAAGTTAGTGAAATGAAATAAGATTGCTATAAAAGGAGAAACGAGCTTTGGTTTACGGTTCCATGGAAAACTATACAATACCAGAATATTGGATTGGACTGAGCCAATTTATTTAAGAAAATTTTCAGGAAAAAAATTATAGTAATTATGACTTTTTTACACCTTTAGAAATGAAAATACGGTGTTTCAGTTACCCTTCACGGTTGTGAGCCAGTTATAAGTGAAATTTACAGCTCTTATTATAATAAAAGATAATAATATAAACGCAGGACACATCATATTATTATCCAAGTCTGTTTTCTACAGCTTTGATTTATTTAACTTAGTAAGTAAATACATGGTGAAGAAAGGTATATCAGTTTACACATTGTTTATAAAAATGTTTGAAAACTCGACGGGAGGCAAAAGAAAAAACTCTTTGGTTCAAGACCGCAGTTCCGTGGACAATAGGATAGAATGATTTTCTGGGAAGCAGAAAAAAGTCATTTCTTTTTTTATCAGACAGATAGACGGCGCATAATTATAACAAGGAAACGCATCTTTATAAACCAAGAATGCCAAACTGTCATCCTGAAGAAGCTTTCTTGAATTTCAAACAGTCTTGTTCTCCGAACCAAAGAGTTTTTTTTTATTTTGCCTCTTCGATTTTATAAACACTTTCAAACAATTCCTTTAATGAGCCAAAAACTATCTTCTAGTAATAGTAATCATAACGAAATATTATTCTTAGTATCTAGTATAGATACAGTTACCGGTACTTTGCTCCTGTTCTAAACGTGAGAGACTGAGACGAAAGACGACGGAAACTGAGGTGGCACTGGGTACGATATAAGGTCGCCTGGCAGATTTTGTATTTGCTCGAGTAATTAATGGCGGACAAATGTTCTGTCGAAGTTATCATTAAACTTGGAGGCTGTGCGGTTACAAAAAAGAGTGCATTCGAAACTGTTAAACATGAAGCGATTCTAGCAGCCGCCAAGCTGGTGAAACAGATAAAAGGGAAATGTATTGTCATACACGGAGCCGGGTACGTATAAAGTCTTCAATACGTGTATCAGCTTATAATACATCTTTTTAAACTTGGTGTTTTGGTGTAACTGATCGAAGCCGGAAACCTAAGCAAGAAGAAGTTCAGAGCGCCGATTTGCGCACTTTCTGCTATACTATATTACCGGTACTAGATTTAGTGCTCCAGCGTTTGTTGAGTGAGGAGGTGCAGGATTGGAGGAGTTTGTTTTTAGAATGAAGCATGATACAATGGGATGTATTGTTATTCAATGAGATAGAAATATGATTTCCATCTCATTAAACTAGTTTTTTGCAATCCCGCACTTTAGTGCGTTTGCTATTGTTGTTTTATGCAAAGGTTTATAATACTGGTTTAATTATTCGTTATCTTGTGAAGAAATTGTGAGTTTTCGTATAACACTGAGAATATGATATATCTTTGTCTTTATCCCTAATTAATGTATACATGTATTTCATCATTTAATTAATGAACACGCAACACCTGTCAGTTTATTTTATTTTATTTTATTTTATTTTACATTGTATTTAATATATCCGCTTTCATGCCAACAGCTTTGCAGATTATAATATATAAGTAAATAAATAAATGAATGACATTTAATTTTAACTTGAATTTTACAGCAATTATGGAGATCTGAACATGCTGTGATTGATCCTTGTGGGATCAAATCCAAAAGTGCCCCCTATCCCACCCCTAAGCAACCCCCCAGGTATTTGACTTTTTCAAAAAAAAATGTTCAAATGGCCCACTATGTTGGCACCACCAGTCCAAATCTCAATGACTGTTTTGTCACTGAATTTTCAACAGAATTGCCACAGGTAGCCCAAGCTATATGTGTCACAGAACCGTTACAAGCGAAATTATAAGGATTTGTATGACAAAAAATGGTCCATGGGGTGATTTAGAGCGTTTCCAGTGAGTTTTAGTTCCATTGCTTTCTCTGTATATATCCTCACTGGAAACGCTCTAAATCGCCCCAAAAACCACACAGGAGACAAGGAAACACACAAGCGAAGTAGGGTAGGCAATTTTTATTAAAATCTTGTTCGTATTTTTTAACTCCTATAATGGACGGTTTTTCGTCATACAAATCCTTATAATTTCGATCGTAACGGTTCTGTGACACATGTATATAGCTTGGGCTAGCTGTGGAATTACAAAGCCTGCCTCCATGAACCTTATATTCTGATACTCTTTCTCTAAATTTCAGATCATTTGGGCACTTTCAGGCTCATGAATATGGAACAGCTTATGGATTTTCAGATGACCCTGCAAAGGGCCGAATTGGATTTGCAAAGACCAGACTGTCAGTTACCAAGGTATAAATTTCAAAACACATACATGTACATTCACTTCAGTGACCAATAAAGAAGAAATCACTTTTCTGTTCCTTCAGATTGACATCTGGAAATATAATATTATATAGTTTTTCTTTATAATTGTTAATTTTAAGCTAAATTAATTATGTTTTAAAGTGTTATAGTAACATATATCTTAAGAATGATTATATTCCCCTTTTTATCCCTTTCTTGCCCACTAGTGAGATTGAGGCCCTATCCACACATATCCGTTTTCGTTTAAAAATGCAAAAGTTTTTTTTCCATTTTCGCTTCTTGTCCACACGTATCCGATGAAAACGGTCACTGAAAATGGAAACTTTTGAAAACGGTGTTTTCACGTTCTTGCATGGACACCTGAAAACAGAACTTTTTCGAAAATGATGACGTCAAGAGGTCAAATTCAGTCCACTATGCATGCGTTTGCTTCATCTGTCCAAACAAAACAGTCGCTCTTTCGTTGAGTTTTCGACATTTTTGAATGCTTTTTTTCCAAAGACTAAAGGAAAGTGATGAAAAGCCACAAACAACTTGCAGGCTCAGTTAAACTCAGTGGTGTGCATGCTCTTTAGAGGCATTTGAAGCGTTTTCAGTCGTTTTTGCGTATACATGTATGTGTGGACAGGCAAAAACAATTCGAAAATGCTACACATGGACGGAGAGATTTTGAAAAATGGAAAGAAACTTTTGCGTTTTCAAACGAAAACGGATACATGTGGACGGGGGCCTGAACTACAGTCACCATACGCTATTAGGGAAATAACATATTTGGCCATGGAGAGAATAAAATTTGAGGAAACTTGGCCGTGAAAGGGTTATTGTGTTGTTTGCTGCTTTCTTTCTAAACATGCACAAAACAATGTCTTATACACTGTAGTCATTGTGTTTCATATGCAAAGGTTCTTTTCTAATTAGACTCATCCTTGATTTATATTTTAGACTATTATTTATGATGTTACTTTGCTAATTAGGTCCTTCAATATGCCATAAATATTAATGATGAATGAAAAAGAATTCTTAACGAAGTTATTTGAACATTACTGTATTGAAAATTGTGGCATAGTAAATAATTATGTAAATTGTATAATGCAGCTGACTGACTTTTAGTTTCATTGTCATTTTCCTTTTTTCCCCTTTCTTTTGCTTTTTTTTTTGTAAATTATGTTATTTATATCCTATAGTTAATGTTGATACAATTTGTAATTTTGTAAATCTCACATAAGTCTTCTTAGCTCAATAGTTGTAACCTGTAATTTGTGATTGTGGTATGTAAAAATTAAATATAGTGTTCAATGCAAAACAAAAACAAAAATATATATATATACATTCCATAAAATCCTGGTTATAAGCCCCTTGCTTATAAACAAACCAACCTGTCATCCGAACACACACACACACACACACACACACAGACTTCAATGTAAATGGGGTGCTCGTCTGGACTTCACACAAGGAATGTCAATGGAAATTCAGAGTAGGAGGACGAATTTTCTCGATGAAAGGGTGGGTGTGTTAAAACCAATTAAACTTCTGTGGGGAGGGGGTAATGGATATCTTTTTAGGACAATGCAATTTTATACATATTCTTACATGATGTATATAGATTAGCTCAATTTGGATCATTTTTAAAATAATGTTACATATTAAAAGTTGCACAGACTATTCCAATTAATCCCATATTGTTACACAATTAAGTCATAGTTTAAGTAGTTAAATTTGATGCATGCAATAATTGTTCATGATTTCATATTTTTATTTACATAGCTGCATCACATGATCACTGAAGTTTTCCTTGCAAATGATATTCCAGCTGTGGGAATTTCAGTAGGTATCACTTCTGTTAACCTTCATGTGAACTTCACCTGCACATACTTAGTAAAGCCATATTAAATACCGGTAACTAACACATCATAAAATTCAAAATGGCAGCACGCGGGAAATTTAAAAGCGAAAATGGGCGATATTCATATCCATTATTTTATACACTAAAATTATATTTGCACCTGCTTTTTTAAAAAAATTAATTTAGACTTTATTTCCAACAATTTAACGTCAATTTGTTATAACAATGGAGGTTCCCTTTACTTCCGCCGCAACATTGGTATTTTGATTGACAGTTTGCTTCGAGCAAGTTGGAAGTTGTGCGAGCAAGTTGCAACTTTCGCGAGCTAATTCCTATTTCAATCTTGCTGTCAGTTGCCGGATTTCTGAATTGAAAGTACTTGGTTTGGTTACCTTGCAGTATTCCAAAAACTCTATGATGTCAGGAGTAGAAACTGTTCGTTCCTCTCAGCTAGGTTTACCGGGAAAATACGTCTCGTGTTGTAAAAATCTGTTTACAATCCAACAATGCGTGCGATTTGTTCTTGTTTTACACCAGACGACCATTATTCTCTCTCTTTTCTCAACCGAGGTGGTATTATTGCGATGTACGTGAGCCGTAACTGAAGAAGGACGTGTTTTCACAAAATTCGCAATTTGCAACTGACAACAAGTTTGAAATAGCAACTTGCTCGCGTAACTTCCAACTTGCTCGAAGCAAACTGTCAATCAAAATACCAATGTTGCAGCGGAAGTTTGCAAAGTTGCCATCAAAAGAACATCCGGTTTGACTGTAAAATAGGAAGAAAAAATCGGCAAAAGTGATGAACGCAAAGAAATATGAACTGAAAAGACAAAAAAAAAATCTCAAAATTCCACCAGAATGGAAACTTTGATTTCTTGATCGCCTGTCACGAAATCAAAATTGATGAACTGTAATCCACTTCCATCCTTGTAATCCTGGGGTCAACTCAATAAAACTTTTACAAGTGTAATTTACAAGTGTAGCCATTGTTTCAGAGGTTGAAAACAATAGCTACACTTGTAAATTACAAGTGTAAAAGTTTTATTTAATTGACCACTGTACTTTTTCGCCAAACTACTGCTTCTGTTTTGATATAATTATAGAATCGTGTTATTCCATTTAGTTATATATTTGCTGGCATTTGGCGATGTAACGTGGAAATTAAGTAAATACTATTTTGTTATTACTGTATATCGAAATCAATCGCCTAATGTCCACCTCGTACTCCCACACGGCAAACATGTAAACCAGTTTTTATCTTGCTTTGTGACTGATGTTTTCACCGTGTTTAAATAAATAAAGGTACATGTATGTTATCCTTTGTTATTTCAGATCCTTTATATTATTCTAGCACCCCTATTTAATTTCTATATTGCTTCTATTCAGGTTAATGCAAGTGCGCGCGCGCGCAATTTTCCTTGAGTCGTGCGCGTGCTTAGCTTGTTTAGTTGACGTGTGTGCTTAGTTCGTTATTTAACGTACTACATTTATTTTGCGTTGTTTTCCTAACTGATATGTCTTGTCAGTAACTGTGCTCACACTGTGGGTGGCTCCTCCTAAAATGTTCTGCAATTGGTATAGGATTTAATGGAGCCGAAACCAATTGTGGAATTGCACGCATTTTGGGCATCCTACTGATGAACAGTAACGAAATTCAGATATATTTAGTAGCCACATTTATTTGCGGTCTGTCCCCTTTGAATTGAATATAATTATTTCGGCGGGATAGTGTCCCTTTAAAGGGAAATGTTTTTGTTACAGGGAGCCGGGTTCAGGGAGGGGCCTGGAGGGGCCTGGACGGTCTGGATCCACCAGTGGAAAGTGTTGTCAAAATTATGTGAAGCTTTCATTTGAATGGTCAGTTTCACCTTACCAGAGCATATTCAAAAGCTATAACCAGATTACCGTATTTTCTCGATTTAACGCTGGGGGTGTTTATTTAAAACTCTTCCTCGCGGACCCGGTGTTTATTTGGAGAAAATACGTACATGAACTGAGGTCCGTCCGATTTTGGGAAAAGTAGTGTTAACAGTTAATTGCCATGTATGTGATAGTTTTAGTTTTTTTGCAGCCCTGCGGCTCCTGGATGACAAGCGGAGGTATTGCAACGAGGTCAGCCGTCCAGCCAGTAGTTGAACTGTTAGAAGCTGGGTTTATACCGATACTTCATGGTGACTGTGTTTTAGATGATGCACAAGGGTGTGCTATTCTAAGTGGAGACAAAATTATTGAGGTAAATCAGTCTTAATTTAAAGGAATTGTTGTTACAACTCATTGCTAGTTGGGGAAAGCGTAGCCTCCAACCCAGAATCCTTAGGGCTCGTCATGTGACGAACCATAAGGATGGCTGCACAGGATGCTGGGGTCTGAGAGCACTGATTAATTTTTCAACATCCACACCTAGAGCGAAATAACCTCAAGAACATCTAACAGACACTTTCCATCGCAATTTGACCATTTCAAAGTTCGCAGGAGCGAAAATAAATTCTCTTTATCGGACAGTCATAGAAATGAACATTGAAATACGACACAATAAATGTATGTTCAGTTTTTGTACAAAGTCTATTTAATACAGAAGTCGTTAACACCCAGTTAATTCTCTGGGTGCTTTTGGAAGACCTCTTCATACAAGTCTATCAAAATGTCGCATAACGCTTACAAATTGACCAGTCTGGTCGGCTAGTTCTTACAAATAATGTCATGCTAATTACGAAATGACCGCTCAGGCCGGCTAGGTCTGGCAAATGGTAAACGTGGTTACATGAAAAGCTGTGTCAACGGGGGTCTGAACGTCTCTCTTCCCCTTGCCTTTCAGGAGCGGATCCAGGAATTTTTTATTCGGGGGGGGGGGGGGGGGGGTCCAAACTTTGATTTCGAAAACACTTCCCTTCCCCCCATTCGCAGTTCAGTTGAGTGCTTACTCTTGCTTATTATCGTAGGGGTGTGATGGTGTAGTGGTTAGCCTGTGCGGTGGTGTAGTGGTTAACCTGTGCGGTGGTGTAGTGGTTAGCCTGTGCGGTGGTGTAGTGGTTAGCTCGTTGGACTTCAGATCCGAAGGTCGGTAATTCAAGGCCTGGTCTCGGTCGTCATCTCTCTCCTCCATCCAGGTGTATGAATGGGTACCGACAGGAGATATATAAGCTGCTGGTACCGGGGATAAAATGCTGGGGGTAGCTCTACGATTGACTAGCATCCCATCCAGGGGGCAGCACTACTTCTTATTGCTTCATGCTGCGGAAACGAGGTTAAGCTCCGGCCGAGTTGGCCACCTGGGGTTGTGTGCGAATTTACCTAATGCTGTTAAATTCCGAAAACAAGCCCTGAGCTTTTTTTGTTCACAAGGACTCGTTTTTCAGGGCTAATTTTGGGAAGTGCTTATTTTCGAGCGAGCTAATTATTGCAAGGAATTTTGCGTTTGAAAACGGGTTAGGCTTGAAATTGAAGGACAGTTTTGCATCAGAAATCTTCCAAGATGTAAAACGTCAATTAGTCTCCAAATGTAGCGGAAAACAAGCTCTATTTGAATAGAAACAATATCGACCAAAAAGGCACAACACATTTTGACTTAACTTGAATCTCAACAACCAGTAACATCATGGCTAAACTGACCAATGACAGCAACAACCGGGTATATACCGTCAACTGACGATTTACAATTCACATGACTCTGAGGATAACTTCCGCTCAGGTCGTCGAAACGTCAGTCAATGTCAACAACCACAGTTCTTTTCAGAACTACACTCACCCGGACGATCACACTCGACAGACTGCACTCTTTCTTAACAGTAGCAATACGGAAGACGTCCTGCAGTCGTTACAAAAGCTCATTACTTTCTTCCGCTTTCTGCCAGCTTCACTGTATGCAATTCCTCTTCTCTGTTTCTCTTCTTCTCTAGAAGTTGGTCGAAGAACTTCGTCCAAAAAGGGTCGTATTTTTGACAGATGTTGATGGGATCTATGACAAGCCCCCTGAAAAGGAAGGTTAGTGATATATTATACATTTTTGTCAAGTTATATTGCAGTTTACTCTATTAAACTTCCGCTATTAACAGACATGACTGAATTTTGCTTGCTTGGAAAACAATATTTCTCACAGAGGGGAACAATACAGCCAAAAACAAAAAATATATCATTTCAGTTTCTTAATAGAAATCGAGGGACGATGATCACCGAATACTCCTTCACGCCTTCAGTTAAGCTTCTCTTTTACAGACGTGTATTCATAATGGTGAAAGTGAAGAGATCTCTTCATAGTTTGAGTCGTTGACATGGCTCGCGCACATTTGGCCAAACAATACTCAATAACTTTTTGGGGCAGTACGCAGCTCTTACAAGGTCTTCTCTGATTTGCTGAGAAAACAATAGAACAAACAACACAACAATGGACCCTAGCCCTGAAAGCAATACAGCTGTGTGATACCCAGGTCCAATGATTTAGAGGCTGTTAAGAGCTGCGTGGTATCCGCTTTTTATGGTAGGAAAATTTAATAGAACAAAATATTAGATAAAGACATCTGTACCATAAGACGTAAAATGTGAATAGCTTATTTAGCAATCAGTCATGTGATAAGAATCAAGGGTTTGTCTAGGGGGTTTGAGGGGCGAAAGTCCCCCCCCCCCAAAAAAAAAAAAGAAAAAAAAAAAAGAAAAGAAAATGGTTCTTATCATGGTTACAGTTTACAAGTAAACATATCTGAAAAATCATCCAGGGGTCAATTCAATAAAACTTTTGCACGTGTAATTTACAAGTGTAGCTATTGTTTTCAACCTCTGAAACAATGGCAACACTTGTAAATTACACTTGTAAGAGTTTTAGTGAATTGACCCCTGGTCAGTGTATATGAAGTGAGCATTCCCTGTCAAAGGACACTATATGACAGGGAACATGGAGTACTATAAACTGCTGCTAAGAACGGGAAAATTGCCGTTGTGGAATTTATTTATGTCATACTCTAAATACTTTTAATAAGTGTGTATTAATATTTGTGCAAATAGATATTGTTTAACTCTTCTGCTCAGGTTAAGAAATAGCGGAACTAATTGTAAAATTGCCAAAGCGTTATCACGACTAAAAAATACTACTGTGAGATTAGCTCAAAATTGTGTCACAAAATGCACGAGACTGCATCTCAGCGAGTATTCATTTTGAAACATTTCGTGGGTTAAAATTTAAGAGCTTTACATGAATTTACGAGCCATCTTCATAATACCACTGACATGCATCTCGTGAAGATTTTTCATCTCAACTTCACTCTCCCAAACGATTTTATCTTCAAAGCGGCTGCGCTCATTAATAGGCCATTTGCACGATGACGTCATTTGACTACTACTACTCTGACTACTACCAGAATTCATTTCGTTTTTCCTTTGTTTAAATTTTGTAATCCCAGTGCGGTTTAAATAACAATAGCCCTAATTTGCACTACAAAACAAAAAACTGAAGGATTCTGGTAGTAGTAGTCAAATGACGTCATCGTGCAAATGGCCTATTTCACCCTCCTTTTTCATAGATACAACTTTGCTTAGGAGAGTCATCGTAAAGCGTGATGGGAAAATGTCTGTCGCCATAGCAACGTCAATTCTGAAACATGACGTCACTGGTGGGGTTCACGAGAAACTTCAAACGGCGTCGAATATTATTCGTATTTCGGAAGGAAATACGCGAGTTTTCGTAGCAAACATAACATCGGAGGTTGTTGCGCATTCTGTGTGTGTTCTGGGCGTTCTGGAGGGAAACGGTACGGAAATTACAGGAGAAACGACACCATGCGAAAGCTGATCAAGAACATTAGAGAATTCCACAATTCCCTGCATGTGCGTCAAGTTGTACGAAAATTGCTGGGCGTTAGTCTAATGCTTCTAAAGTTATCAACATACAAAGTCAGCGCGGTCACTGCTCCCCCGGTGTGAATAGAGTTTTAATGTAACTGACGCCTTCGGGATTGCGATCCGGGGTCCGTTGCAGCGACACTTCGTAACAGAGGAAGTTTTGCAGTTATTCTTTAGTATGAATAGTAGATTGTCTGTAATAGAGTTGTAATGAAGCGCAAACCGGACACGTTTATTGCCAATCTTTTTACCCCTTGACCTAATTATAAGCTTTGCGATAAGTTTGCTCTAAAGCTTGATTATAGCTAACTCGGCGAGAAATAAGGTATATATGGTTGACGGAAGGAATTGCTTGCCCATCACGTTCCTTACTTAGGCCTGTTCATCGAAGTACAACTGAGCTACAACCTTAGCCTTGCTTCGCAACTGGGTACAAGATTAAAAGAAGTGAATTACAGAATTGATTGTCTTTAATATAACAGCTAAATCTCGGTGTTGGTCTCGATATTTTGGTTCAACAATCTCGGTGTTGGTCTCGATATTTTGGTTCAACAAGGGAAGTCGTCTCAAAACCTTAATTCTTCTTTAAAATTTTCTTAAATGTGCCCACCTGTGTTGATCTCTTGCTCAGCATGGTCAAAGTTACATTGGAACTAAACTTGCCGATTCAGCCCAATCGTTCAAATGAATCTAGAATTACGAAACACCAAAGTAACAATGACGTCATGTGCAAACCAAGAATACATAAAGTAGTTACTGCATGGCGTTTAAAAATATTCGGATCGGCCAGACGGAAATGCGATTTAAGACCGAGATTTTGTCAGTAAGCCCTGTGTAAACTTCGTTTGAAAAAATTGCCTAACGTTCTCCCCCTGAAGATGCGCACAGAAACGAAAGAACATGTTAGATAGAAAAGGTTTGTTTTTAACAGAATCTTAAACAGAAGCACGTGCTCAGTGAAGGCGTTGTCCACGAAAACAGATGTTTTTTGCCTGACAAACCGAGGAAAACGATATTTAACTCTCGCGAGAGCATGGTCCTACTTTTACAACTGCATTTAACAATCAATATATTATCTTTCGCATTTTGTTTAAATACAGCTGGCTTCTTGCAAGTTTTTATTTTCGTATCGAACCTACCTGAACGTTTGAAAGAAAAACCCATTACAACATAATGTTTTATCAATAGCATTTGTGGGCACTTTAAAAGAAATAAATATAATGCAAATGAACATTCATATGGTTAAGCAAGAGTTCAATGAAATGAAAACTATAGACTAACTCGTGTGTAAAAATACTCAGCCGTATTACACAAGTTTTAGCTGAATAATCTCTATTTATTATTCGACATAGCATTCTGGAGTGCAAATACGCATCAAAACGAGTGCAAATATGACGCGTTATTACACTCTTCTGACCGCACGCTAGGAAAAACACTTTCAAAAACTTAGATTTAGGAGAAGATGACTGTCGTATAATAAACAATTTATTTTTATATTGTCTTTATTAACGATGTTAATTTTGAAAAACAAAAACCTGTCTGTTGTCCTTATAAAAGGGACAACACGTGGCCGGTGCTTAGCTCCTAACCCTAGCATCGGAAAATTGAACGCCTTTTATATTCGGAATATATTCGGAAGGATAAAAATATATAGACTACGAGCTGTCTCTCTTTCCCAGCTTAGTCCGTCGATCGAGAAACGAAAAAACATTAGCGGGCAGATAATGGCCGCGCGAAATTGGAGGCGAGGTAGGCCCGGCGCGCCTACCTCGCCCCCAGTTTCGCGCGGCCATTATCTGCTCGCTAATGTTTTTTCGTTTCTCGCGCGACGGACTAATGTACCAGTCAATTCCAAGACCGCCCATCCCCCCCCCCCCCCCGGGCATACCCCGGGCATTTGACGAGAGGTTAGCTCCGCATAGTGGGGCATTTGACGTGAAACGAGGCCCGACGGGGCGGGCATTTGACTTCAACAAAAACGTTGGTTAACGGTCGCAAGGTAAAAGATTTTGTAATCCATTCTTTCCGGTTCCACATGTCTGTAAAGGAAAGTGATCTTTGTTTACATTAAGTATTTCGAAACATATGTTCAGAAGTTGCAATATCGTTCTATTTTTTTCGCTGAAACTAAATCTACAACAGACAACAGCACAAGCAAAGATGGCAAGATATTTAAAGTGAACATGAAAGATAATATACGATTTATATGTTGGTCGAATTCAAAACCACAACTGAAATTACAGCGTACGTGGTCTCACCTCGGAAACAATCCGAACAGCACCAGTTTATAGATTTGTCTTGGCAAGTTTACATAATAACGTTATAAAAGAAAACCATCCTGATCGGCTAAAAATTGTTTTGACTTCGCAAATAGCGTTTAAGAACAACTTCAGACTTAACATACAGGATTTGTTGGCACCGAAGTTGCCAACTTCGTTTCAAAGTTCGCAATTTGGTTGGCAAACTGACAAATGTAATTGACAACTTCGCAACGTAGTATCAAATTTCCCAACGACTTGGCAACTGGCGCGGCCAAAGTAAGCTCAAATCCACTGTAACTAGTTACTTTAATCCCTCCTTGCCCGGACGGTGGGGCATTTGACGCTCTGTGAAGCCCTGCACGGTGGGGCATTTGACCGTATAAACTGCCCACGTAGTGGGACATTTGACAATTTTTTTTTAAAAAAGTCAAATGCCCGGGGGTTTGCCCGGGGGGGGGGGGGGGGGTTCCCTGACATTTTCTGCTGCTGTAATATTCATCTAAAAGATTACCTTACTCAGTTTCCTTTAAAGGCATCAAAATAATATGGACAAAACGGTACAATGCGATTCCAAGAGTTTTCCTCGTTTCGTGCCCCTGGGAAATCAACGGCTTATAGGGAAATGTCACGGGGATTTGTAGACTGCGAGCAGTCTCTCTTTTTAAGCTAAAGCCAGAAGGGACGAACGAGTAGCGAGCCGCGAGTAGCGCGGGCTCGCTCATCACGCTATGTCTTTTTTTGCGTTCGTCCCTACTGACTTTAGCGGAAAAAGAGAGACTGCTCGCAGTCTAGGGCCGGGGATTTGGTGTTATTTCCAAAACCAAGCTAAGAAACGTTTTTCTATCAAAATAAAAAAAACGAAAAATAATGGACCAGTGATGTGATAAATTACCACAAAATGTACCAAAACTGTCTGTAGTCATAGACGAACTGGGTCTGAAGGAATTGTAACTTGAAAGGAATTAGCCTAATTGTTTTCAAGAGACCATAATTTGTTCCGCCTTCAAGAAATGGTTGATTTAGTTCTCTTTGTTTAGTATTTATTTTGTAAAAAAGTAAAAGTATGATAGCATGGTTTCGACCGATAAAGCTCAAAATCCCCGTGTTACTTCCCTTTAAAAAGCCTAAAATATATTAGGCTATATAAAATATAAAATAAAATATGTTGTATTTGGGGAACTTCATCAAAGAAGCAAAATTATTAGCTATTGTCCTCTGCTATTCTGATTGGTTAAGCACGAACATTTCCTAAAATTAATTTGACGCAAATGGATTTTCTTTATTTCTATAATGAAATATAGTTGTGAACCATCAGCCCCTCCTCTATTCTTGAAACCAAAGATATTCTATGTGGGAAAGAATCAATGCCGCAGAACAATGAAGTTTGCAGTAGTTCTTATGTGGAGCATTACTTAATAGATTGCAAAGAGATTACGAGAATAGAAAGAGAACGAGAATAGAAAGTGGAATGAAAAAAATTACGCAGTTATACAATCATGTACATTGTAGCTTTACGATAGCTGGTGTGATATGAAGACAATTTGTCCGGCTTCCCGAAGCTAGTTATAATGAACACCGTCGCACAAACTGAAAAACAGCACAATAATAAATAGTAAGAATGAAAAACGTTGTAACTCTTATCAGACAAATAACTACAGAAAGAAAATTTGAAAGAAACAAACAAAAGCTTAACCGTTAAGATTTTCAACTTACAGATGGGAGTTTTCTGCTTGTATTGGCTTCGGTTTATGTGAACAAGATCATAATGTTTTCTTTTTTATATCGCTTTAACTTTTAATTTCGCAGGACAACTTAAACTTTTAAACTAGAAAGCACCGAATGTTAAAAAAAAACGATTACTACAATCACCCAACTAAATTGTTGTTCGTCAACAACATTTTTATTTCTATACAGTGATAAGCATTTTCACAATTTTTTTTTCTACTTTAATTTCTACATCTTTTCTTCTGTTTTCGTTTGAGACCGACATCTTTTTCTTTGTGACTTCACTGTATAACATCGTCAGCAGCTGCCATCCCACTTCCTTCATCATCTCCATCACTGGCTAAGAAAATTCAAATAAATATACAAAGAAAATAAGTCATAATAACCCTATTAGAGCAGTTTTCGTTCTTATGTGGAGCATTACTTAAACGTTTTTAATCATTACCTACACCAAACCTCGTAATAACGGTTACTTCAGTTTATCTGGGTTTATCTGATGAGACAGGAGTTTGTCCATGACGTGATGTTTCCATGGTAACCATATTTCGACAAGCATGTTTATCCCAATTGTTTTAGTTTTCTTCTTAAATTAAAGTTTGATTTTGATAAATTATGACCCAATTTTGGCGCTTTTCTAACATGATGGAAATCCAAGATTGCCGCTATTCGTCACCGCGTCATGTGATCCACCCTAACTTAGAGAGTTTTAGACATGATATAAACCCTCCAAGTTTCACAGCCTGGGTGCGGGGGGGAGGGGGGGGAGGGGGGGAGGGGGTGGGGTGAATTAATATAGCGTCCGCATTATAAACCCCAACGCATTTGTTTGCTTTTTTGACCTTTTAATAAAGACAGTGAACTTGAGAAGACCGATCATACCATCAATAAGTAATTTAAAGGCTTACTTATGGCATAAACAGCGTTGGTAAAGTTCTTCCCAGCACAAAACCTAGTCGAGCAACCGCAGTCGTTATAACACTGGTCAGCACACTGTTCAGGTGGCGCATGCCCTTCCAGAAAGAAAGGGGAATCACCAAGTCCGCTCCAACATTCACCTAAGAAAAAACCGTCAAACCGACAAAGAAGCGAATAAATATACATATAAAAAAATAGAATTAAGCAATTACAGAATTAACTTTGACACATCGATACTGAAGAGTAACCATAAGCTGAAACCGTGACCAGTAACAGAAACGTAGTAGTTTTTAGTGCATACACTTTGATGGATCAATACCACTACCCTTTATGATAAGTTAGTGCTAAAATAATGGTATCAAACAAATGCCTAATCCTTGGTGAACAAGTAATGGTCATGTTCATGACGTAACGTGACGTAACAGGTTATACCCTTAATTTCAGTTTTGATTGCTTATTACTAAAACATGAGCTTGGTGACCCCCATTTTTTATTATCGATTTATAATTAGCATTTTAGATACACCTTTTTGTGACATACTTGGGAGGGGGTTCAGAGCAACTTTAAAAGTTCAAAAATTTAAGACGTTATATTTTGCTTCAATAAAATGGTCTCACCCCAGAATTGAACACCAAAAATTCTCCAGCCTCTTTCCCGCGCTTTTTGCGCACAGCGACATACGAGATCCGGGAGATGCTCGTACCAGTTTCCCCAGTCAATCAGTTGACCGCTGTAGACTGGGTTCTGAATCTGTTCGTCTCTGTCGGTCAAAATGTATGACGGGAGAAGGCGTGGCTCCTCTGTTTTATCTTTAAAACAGCCAATCCTCTCAAAGCTGACACTGCAAAAATCTAAACAGATTGAGCCGGCAATTCAGTAGATGTCACAGCGCTTCAATTGTGGTGAATATTTGTTTTACTACTGTGGTTCGTCAAGCCGCGATCCTAAATTTACTACAACAAAGAAGCTATAGTCACTTCCAACACTGATTAGTTATAACTTCCTCGATGTTGTCCTCCGCTTTTGACGTGAACACCACCCGTAGTGAAGTATGGAGTGTTTTCACTTACTTCATGTCGAAATTCCAGCAGCATTAAACAACATTTTTCGACTCCAAAATGTTTATGGAATTGTAAAGAGTTTAAAACTACACATCTTGGCCAAATTTTGAAGCGCAAGAGCATTTCGTTCAAGAGTTGTAGGCGAACGAGTATTAGACATTTTTAGCAAGAAATGTATGGAGCGGCCATCTTAGTGCCCCACTAAGAAACACCAACATGGCGGCCAAAAATTCTAAGTCTTAAACCTATTCAGCCCGGCTGTTTTTGAGTAGCCTGGGGAATTGGGTCGCCGATTTTAACCTAACCCAATTCCCCAAGCTGAGCCTGGGGGGGGGGGGGGGGGGGTGGGTTTGGGGAGGTGCACATTCTCCCTCGTAACTTCAAGAACATTAAGGCTATGACAACGAAACCTAGAGGGAACACAGCGTGTCCAAAACTGTCTCCTTTGCGGTCCGCACAATGGAACGATGACGTCATATGACGTAGCTATTAGGTAATTAGTTACACGGCCGCCATCTTAGATCCACCATCTTGGATTTCTGAAATTTTTTTAAAACCACTTACAATCCGTCCAAATTGACGCAAAAGTAATCAAAACCAACAAATAAGCACTAAATGACGTAAAAATGTAAAAGTTATACCAATAAACATTGTTTTTCTTCATTCAAAGGTATAAATATGCAAATTTCAAAAAACATGGCTGTCAAAATCTTGTTGCCATGGAAACATCAAGTCACGTGATCAAAAAATTCTCACATCAAACTGTTGCCAGATAAATTTTAGGAAAAGTCACAAAGTTTGATGGCGTTTGAATACATATTAAAGAAGTTATGAATGTTGAAAGTTAGCGCGTGCACTTTGTGCCCCCCCCCCCCCCCCCCTAGGCCGAATATGGTTTATTACATCAAAAATCTCATCACAAACTATTGTATTCATTATAAGTGCCATTAAATCAGCTTATAAGCAACTGGTTTAATTTTGTTTATTTTCACGGCTTATCTGAAATAACGTGACAAATTGCGTGACACATTTAAAAAAAATCGTTAAAACCTGAAACTTTTTGTGAAAGATTATAACACTGGTATCCACATACCATGTTAGAAACAGCTATGTAGGATGTATACTTTAAATTTTTGAATTTTATGACGTCACGTGCAAAGTGAGCTTAAATCACATTTGCTGTAAAACACATACTCCGTGGTCTTAAAATTAAAATCAGCCAATCACTTGCTTACTCTACCAAGGGATCGATCAAACGATTGATCAAATAATCCCTCATGCAATATTCTATGTTTTTCTTTCAAAACATGTTACACTGTTGCGAGACAAAATAGAGCGAGAGAACGGTCATCTACACTTTGTAATTCCTTAAAAAATAAACAGCAATATAAAAAATACCAATAACCTGCGTGATGTACATGTGTTCACTATAATTAAGTTTTTATTGTTCTAGTAACTATAAATCTTCAGCAGAAAATAGAGTACTTGCCTTAAAAGTTTTCTTATTACTGTAAAGACACATTTAACCTTACCAACAATTTTGTATACCATGTTACGCAACGCCTTTCCTGCACAGAATTTCCTCTTGTTGCAGTCGTTCCGGTCGGTTCCAATGCAATCTTTGCACCTCGCTTTGCCATGCTGGTCATAATGGTGCAAAGAGCTGCTACCAGCGTGACATTCACCTGAATAAAAAAATTACTGTAACATCACGAGTCAGACCGCAAAGGTGCCACTTAGCGAATGTCCTGTTGAATACAAAACGTTTAACGCTAGTCAGGGAGAACAAATAATAGAGTTTAGTAAATTTACCATAAAACTGTACTCCAAACAAGTCATAGCCGAGTTCTTTAGCTTTCTTGGCACAGCGACAGATGAATCCAGGGAGATAGTTTTCCCAATCATCCCAGTCTATCAGCTGACCACCATAGTTGGCGATGGTTTTGTCGCGTTCGTTGTAGATGTAATGAGGAAGTGCACGCTGGTGAAGGTTATCTTTGAAGCAGCCCAGAGGCTTGAACGATACACCACATTCGGGACCCTGGCAAAGATTAGTCACTAGACGTTTTCGGAAAGAGAGAGATAAAAAATATTCATGTTGATGGGTTTTAACACTTTTGAGATGAGGAGGATAAGGACAGGACATTTCAACAAAGGATGCATGAATTAAGTTGGAAATTTGATCATTGATTACGCCAATGGTATGTTATGCGACATCATCCTCCAGACGCACCACGTCCAGTTACTTGTAGATTGTGAAGTCCTAAAGTTTATGACCGAGATCATTGCAATTATTATTATAAACAAAGGGGCTTTGTGGGTAACTCGCCTGGATGGTTTGTACGAGGTATTTGCCAATACGGAGAAAGGTCGTGGCCTCGAATGTTCTCACAAATTACTTCGGATGGAACGAGAGTCATAATAATTTCGGATTAATTGCGGTGAAAACGTTAACGACCCTGGCAAAAAGTACGGTAGTTAAATTAATAGCTCTTTTCACAGTGGAGTAATGTGTCAGTTCAACGGCTTACAAGGAACACTTGCTGACGACCACGTTCTTGAAGGTGTAATATATAACAGTAAAGTAACCGGGTATTTCTTGATGTTGCGGAAGTTATTATTGGTTAGTCATTGTGTGGGTATTGTTTAGTGTCTTATGAATCTTTTGTTTTACGACATTTCTTAATTAATTCAGGCCCCGTCCACATGTATACCTCCCGTCCACACGTAAACGATGAAAACGGTCACCCTAAACGGATATTTTTCGAAAACGCTCTCCAAGGTGGATATTTTCGAAAACGCCGTTTATCCGTTTACGTGTGGACAACGTAAACGGATATTTTCGTAAACGCTGATGTCAAAGATTCGGACCCAGTCCACAAATAAAGAAAATAGAGCAGATATCCAATATGGCGGACGGTCTGACTAATGCGTTGGTTTCCTTTTTGCTTGGAATAATCTCGAGCTTAATTGCTTGCATGTAAGTCAATATTGCTATGTTAAATGTGCATACCAACTATGTAAGAAGAAGGCTTAACCTCATCCGGTCACTTTTTTTCTGTTTTCTGCCCGGTTTCGACCTTTTTTAGTTCTGTCAACAGCAAAGCTTTTAAAAATGGCGCCATTCTTGTTCCCAGACCCTCCTCCGTTTCGTTGAAAAATGGCGCGTACGGCGAATTATCGCAGGCTCAAGTACTTATCTACGCATGCTCGTATCGTTTTAGCGGTAACGTGTGGACAGGTGAAATCGAGTCGTAAACGATGGCTGGCTTCGTGTGGACGGGAGCGTTTTAGATAAAAAAAAATTGCGTTTACGAACGTAAACGTATGCGTGTGGACGGGACATCAGAGGCGTTGTGTCTTAAATGTGTGGTGCTTTCTGTTCGGGGGCGTTTTGTCTGAGGGGCTTTTTTTACTTTCCGAAAAAGGGTGTCATATGCTAGCCAAGGATACTGTTTTAAAAACACAATAAGTGTAAAACCAAAACCAATTAAACGTGCTTTTTCTGCGTTTGATGCGGCTGCATGTATTTGCTTCAAGCAAGAGAAAAATAATTTCATGTTGCTTCGATTTATGTTTGTTCCATTCAATTGTTTGCATCCGTTGATAGGCAAGGGGAGGGATTACTCTGGCCTTGATTTAACGACACTCAGTAATGAGTTGAGAAACTGATCAAAAAAGTTAAATTGAATTTATAAATGAGTAGTAAAACATACTTAGTTGACAAATAAAACTAAATTAAAGTTCACTCTTACCGGCGGTTGCTTCGTAAACGGAGATGGCAAGGATAAGCACAAGAAGTTTAATCATGTTTGCTGTAGCAAGGAAAAAAGAAATTAATTAAGCACTTGTTTAAATGGTAAAAGCAATCATGCAGTGCAATAGTTTTAAAAACCAAACAAAATAAGAATAATGTTATTCCGTTTACATTCAGGGAAAAATGGCATTTAGGTACAATATCTTTTTTTCTGCCAAACTCAGCGAGACTGGAAAAATAGCATTAGTGGGTACTGGTTCTTTTTTTATCTTCAGACAAACTCTGCCAGACTGAAATAGTCTCGAGACTATATCGTGAGACTGACCGTTTATTTAATAGTCAAGATTGATTCATGACAGAGACAGCGACAACAAGAATCGTGTTAGGCTCGTCGCGACCAGTTAGTTGTTTTTGCCCCTTTAACTTCTCAGATAAATAAATCACGATCCGAATGTAATATTATTTTTGGACATTTTAGTTTGTTTTTGGTGGACTTCATACAAAATTATAACAAATCAACATGTTTCATGCATCAGAGGAAGAAAAAACTGTACGTACCTCTGTTACAAGAGTGTTAGTATAACCGTGCCTCTTCTTCAGTCACCGATGATACGCATTGCGGCAAAATCTTCCATTTTTATATAGATACGCGTTAGTAAATAAAGGATATTAGGCGCGTTCGATTCCTCTGTTAAAATTTGATTTGATGAGAGATAGAGGAAAAATACGCGCAGGGCCGGATTATTTTATATTATACCACAACATACAGAGTGTATATGAAAAAAAAAAATTGGGCGGGGATAAATACTCACAATGACGTTCAACTGTAGCTATTTTTTTCTGATAAAAGTGCTTTATTCACTGCACGTTAAAGTTGTGTTTCTGGAATGAAAAATTTAAAGGAAAAATTACGGGCGGTGGGGGACGTTCCCCCTGATATGGGCTTAACCGGGGACCTGCGGTCCGACAGGGTACGGTTTTCAGGAGCTTTTGTCTTGAACAGGGTATTTTTGCATGGCCTAATGTCTTAAACAGGATAAACATAAAAATTAATTTATCGAAACCTCACAACAAGCCGAATTTCAACCAGTATTTTGTTGGTGCTGACTTCCGTTGACTTCGGCACTGATGCCAACCTTAAATGCGCTACAACAAAGCCAGTGGGACAATTAGAGGGTAGGAAAATCAGAGAGGTGTGTTTTAAACAGGGTCAGGGTTTCAGCGCCCCACCCATACCTCCCCACCCGAGCTATTGTCGAGTACTCTATCCCCCAACCCCGGATTGAAATAGGTCTTTTATTGAAACCGGCCATAATATGACTTAGTGCCGTTGTTGCATTTTCATGATATTAATTTCGTGACTATTAAAACTCATATCCGACTAAAAACTTGATGCAATAAAAGTTGTATCCAGCAGCTACTAGACGGTGAATAAACACTGAACGGCGGGAATATAACATAACAAATAGAAAAGATAATATTTATCAGTAATGTCAAAACTGACCGAGCGGTGGAGCATTGTCTGAAATGCATGGGGCGGTTGACTGAGGCAAACAACCTAAAATTGGGAACATCGTCGCCACCTTCAACTGACAAGAAAAAAACAATTGATAGTATGCTCGAAGATGAGAACTAGTCGACGAAATGTAAATATATTTTTCATTCGATATGCAATGATATATATGTTACCAAAAGGGTACCATTTTATCACATAAACTTGAACAAAATGTCGCTAAATTAAAAGTCGGCCCGATTAAGTTATTTCAATACTTTTTAATTAATGTTATCACTGTTCTTTATTATTGCGGCTCTTTTAAACAAAAACTGCCGATAACATAGTCCTTATAGTCGGCAAAAGCCAGAGACAAATTTGAGAAATTTATGTTGTCCTTCTAAAAAAGGGATCCACCAGAATTTAGGCTAGAACCAATTTACTTTTAGTTGGTTGAAGGTTTTCAGATTGGCTACCGCTTTGTTCAGTGAGTTATCTTCGAAATGTGCCATTCGAAATTCTGAACGGTGAGGGGTTGCCATTATGTCATTCTAAGATGAATTAAGCAAAAACGTTGATAAGCCGTTTTTCTATATTTTCAATATTTTGGCGAAACCGTTTTTCAGAAAACTTAAACGGCAGCCTTAGAAATACGTTGCTTCAAATTGGTGCATAACTAGAACAAAGCTCTTCGGATTCGTCCCTGAACGGCAGAGTATTTGGATTCGTTATGCGTTTACATTACAAGTTAAGGTAACTATTCGGATTTCGCAAGGCAATCGTCCACGACAAGGTGAAAAAAGAAATGTTAGCTTGAGCATGCAGATAAAGTGGAAATTGGGAAAACGACAATATGAAACTTTTCCAAGGTAATATTCCACCCAGTATTTTTGAGCAGAATCAAATGAAGGGAAAATATCGCAATGATAAGACAATGTCGGATGTTCATGTCAGATGTTTATTCGTTTATTCGTTAGCAAATAAGTCGACCAAAAAAAGAAATTAAGTAGAAATCAGTGGACACGTAAGATAAACGTTTATCTTGAGAAAAATACACAAATAACGAAATTAATTATTGATCGAATATGAGAACGCGAAAATGAACTGTATGCTCTCTTCCGACCAAAGACAGGAGCCTTTTAGGTACCTGCCAAAGATCGATTAGGGTAGTCTTTCGGCGGACCATGATTTTGCACGTTTTTTTGCCAACCATAGCCGGAGTCTGTCGACCTCGAAGCAGACGACGCCGTTTTTGTTTGTTGAAGAGCGTGTGCACATATGCGGCTGCAATTTGGGGAAGCGGGCCCATTTTTGGCGGGCCGAGAGTACCTCCTGAGGTTGTCTCCGTCGGTCTGCCTAGATTTTTGTGCGCGAACCGATGCAATTTACTTTTACAGAGCAAAATTAGGAGTGCCGTGCCATAAATTATTGACCAGCGTGCTTAAATTTAGGGGTACCGTGTCGAAAATGTTTGTAGTGTAAAACGGACTTTAGCCTTAATTGACTTCTTATATATAATTTGCATTTAAATAGTTCTTGCGTGTAGGTGATGTTATATTTAAATGGATTTCTAGTACATGCATTAAAATGAATTCGTTTAGGTGCTGTGTATATAAATAGGTTAGGTTGTTTGATTTAAATGGTTTCTTTAAGCTAAATTAGGCTGATGCATTCTTAGTGTTCCATCCTTGAATCTGTTTCCATAAAGATGCATAAGATTAGCTTCTTTAAGTTCTAACACGTGCATTTATAAAATAACTTATAGGCATTTGCGCGCCCTTAGCTATCAGCTGCATTGTATGGCTTAAGGTATAGGGTGCATTGAAGTGGGTTTTTACTTAAGTGGATTCCTAAAAGATACATTCGGATTCGTAGCAGCTTTGTTTTAATTTGGACATGTCGCACGCAAGTTCTTACGCCTCAACGACGAACACGCCATGCATACTGTACATTTAACTCAAAGGCTAGTCTTAGCTTGCTTTGTTGTCTTGAAATTAATGAAGAAAAAATCGCCAAAATGACGAAAGCGAAGAAATATTAATCGAAGAGACACAGTAATGGGTAATAAAAGTCAAAATTCTACACGAATGACAATTTTGATATCTTGACCCGCCTGTCATGCAGAAAATCAAATTTGATCAACTGTAATCCACTTTCATCCTTCCAATCCTGCACTTTATCTTCAAACCGTACTGCTTCTGTTTTGCTCTATATAATCTTTTTATCCAATTAAGTTGTATATTTAGTGGCATTTGGTGATAAAACATGGAAATAAGGCAAGAAAATGTTGTTATTTTGGTTTACATCAGCTAGCCTTTCAGCTATGGTTGCTCCAACCCTGATGCCAGACAGTAATTAAAATTCATGCATCATGCATTCACATGAAATTAAACTATAAATTTATTAACATTTTCACTTGAAGTTAGAATAATATCCACGAAACAAGTGTGTTCACTTTTGTAGTCATTTATTCTTTATTCCTATGTGACTTTTGTAAGATTCATTTAAAAGAAAGCAATTTTAAGAACCAGGCTTGAAACGACTGACACATTCCGTTAGTTGGGTAATTTCTTGGTGTTGCGGATGTTGTGATCACCAAATGACGTAATACAAAAGATTCAAAAGACACTGAACAATACCCACATCACAACACAAAAGCTAACCAACAATGGCTTCCGCAACACCAAGAAACACCCGTTAGTTGCTTTTGTACATTTGTATTTTCTGATATAGACGTGGCGAATGCGGCATAATAAAACAAACGAGTCTTAGAAAGACAGTGAAGTCTTTTTGTAAGTTAAACGCTTTGTCATGCAAAATATTTTAATCATAAAGGATTACAGCCAAAATCAACGCAGGATTACGGAGTTAATCGCCGAATTATAACCTCAACTATTTTGAATGCATTGTTTTCTCTTCCCTTCTTACTGTTTGCATCGACGACACTACCGCGATTTTTTTTAACCATCTGAAGTCGATAAATATAGATACGTGCCGACCTCAAATAATCGGTGCCTCGAGGTCAGCCACTTTGTCGCTAAGGTATCAAACTAAAACAAACAATTTTCTTTTGTTCCTGATATTTTGATCAAAATTTTAATTTGTATGGCGTGTACGGTGCTTGATTGTTATTGTGTACAATTTAAGGGGCTAAAATATCATGTGATCATGAGCATTCTTTTATTGTCCTCTTTGGAAGATGATATGTTTGGAAAAATATTTTAAATTATATACAACTATTTTTTGGCAAGTGAATAAAACTTTCCCTTAGGCAAAGCACTTCGTGGTTAGCCATTTCTTCCGCTAGAGTCAAACCACATCGCCAGTATCCATGTTTTTCTAACTTGATTAAATTGTTTATTAAGAGGTCCAAATGAAAGCCTTCAAGCGGTACATTTGTCACATTTCTGTGGTGGTCTTCTGTTCGTTATTAGTTTTTTTCCAAGTGAAAATCTCACGCCATTTATGAAATTTTCACTCTGGTACAGTTCAAATTCGAAGCTACCTAAAGAACTTTTCACTTCCCTACCAATGTCGATGAGCTTGCTTTTCGAACAACGCGAACGGAAATTAGTTTACATTTTTACGCGCGTTGTTGAACACAAAATACAATTAAAAATTCAGTAAACTATCAGATGTTTACGAACTTCAATTCTATAACTATCACAATCGGTAACTTTGTATATACAAAACATGGTTAGATGGCACGCGCCTGATTCATTAAGTTCGCTTAAGTCTCAGTTACTCTCTTTCTACGCGCTATGTCCGCCGGGTAAACAGCGTGTACTGACGTCTTTACTTGATAAAGCGGACATTACAAAGTCTAATAAATTACATTGCAGTGTTTTCGTACTTGAGTATTTTCCTTTTTTCACTTGTTATTCATTCTCACCTCCAGTACGATACCTTGCGCCCCTTTCGACAACGTTCAAGCCGCCTAAGATAGTCTTGTTTCTGTTTTTTGTAGTAAAATTCTCCGGCGCCTTCTTTGATAAGTACAGCTGCGCATTCTGTCTTTCCAGCGCGAATGGCCGTATGCATTGGAGGCCAACCGCTTGGATCCAAAACGTTTATGTCCGCGCCATTTTTAATTAGCTCTTTGAGCAGTTCTGTGTTGCCATCCAATACAACTTGATGTAATTGCGGTAGTTCTGTTTTTTCCTTCTCTTCATCATCGCGTTCGTTGTTATTTGTGTTTGTTTCGTCTTGTTCACATTCGTCTTTTCGCACTCCTTCTTCGTGTTCAATGATGTCCGTAAGAGCACGCTTCCTAAACATTGTCAAGCTTAAGTCCTCTTCGGGCAAACTTCGTGTGCGCCTGGTCTCCATGAAGTGCGATATTAATATCTCCCGCTGTGTAAACTTCACTTGATGCTGAGTAAACAAATTTAGCTCTAAACACAAAGAGCCAAGAAAGGATGATTATACGTCCGTTATAGACCGCGCGTGAAGTATATACCGTGCCAATATTGAACTCTGTGGTTCCAGTCTCTGAGTATGTCCCTTTCCGGAAGTTAATATTGGTAAAATGCGGTTCAACAAAAATTGACAAGTGCTTCACAAGATCGTAGAAAAACACTTGTCATCTATCGCTGCCAGCCAATCCACGTCTCTTGTCTGTTATTATGATGTGAGGTAAACGGTGGTTATTTTGTTCGTCTTATAAGCTAGAAGTGCTAATGAAGCGACGTTCGCTATTGTAAGTGAGCAGAGCTCTCGTCGATTGAACTGTACAGTGTCAATTAAACACCCCACAGGTGCGTCTTGCAAGAGATCGAAAGAAACTGGCTGATCTGCTGCCACCAGATGCAACGTTTTGTTAATAATACCAAGAGATCTATTGTCAATGCAAAAAGCTCTTCTTTTGTGTTTCGCTTGTCATTAATTTGTCCCAGAGGTATTGATAAGAAAGATCATCCTTAACAAAACAGATGGATTCTCGACTGTTTTGACTGAAAAGGCTTTAATCAGAGACGCCATGTGTTTTTTTTTTAATACCGGATGCTTGCAGTCTTGAACAATCATTGAATAAGGAAAACACTCGACCACAATATCTTTCAGCTTCCAACAACCAAACTAAATAAAACAGGACTGAAAAGATTACAGATCAACAACTTTGATTAAGAGAGGTGTAATTTTTTACACTTGAATTTGGAATGATATATTTATTTTTAGCTACCTTAATCCAGCAAAGCAAAGATTGCATAGTCGGTTCCGTAATGGATTTTTAATGGTGACACTAAAATGACAGGTGTTAATGTACTTCAATACATCGTGAAAATTGTGTTTGGATAATGGCTCTTAAAATTCGCTAAGCCGTTTGTCATAGGTAATCTTTAGTATGTCTATTTAAAAGAAATGTTCTACGGGAAAAACAGCCAAACAATGTTTTGAACAGATCAGCCTTAAACGTTTTAATTCAGTTTTTTCAGAACTTCTTCGCTTGAAGCTTTCGTTGCCAGTAACTATACAAGGATAAATAAACGTCGGTATTCGTTGTCTATAAATATTGACTAAAACAGAGAATTCTAAAGCCATTTACGGAAGTGATGACGGAAACAGGGTGGTTTAATAAACTTTATGCAAAACTTAGTTGGAAATTCACCCATCAGTTTATCATGATTGCTTTAAACCAACTGAACAAATCACCTATTGTAAATGTTTTTTTCCATCCAAATGAAACTTATGGTGCCAAACGTAAAATAGCTGTTGCCCGAAGTACTGATTCCAAAAATGTACTGTGTACTAATGATCTTGCAAAAACAGAGCAACAAAAAAAAAAACCTACAGAAGTACTGATTTCAAAATGTACTGTAAATTGCAAAAACAGAGCCAGACAATTAGAAACACTTCATAAACAAAATATTTGTATGACATTTCTTCTTTCTCTTTTTACCGTTTTGTTTGTTTCGTTTCGTTTCCTTCTCCATTCGCTTCGGTTCGGTTCCGTTCGTTTCTTTTGTTTGCTTGCGGATGAAACGTGACAGGCGGGACGTGACGTGGAATACTTAATTAATGCCCGAAGGGTGGGACGTGGGATGAGACTACAATGACAGGATAGGAAGCGGTAGTAATGCGTGGTACATGTATTGCAAGTGGTAGTTGAAATAAAGTAATTCATATCCGGAGGCGGGATCTGTGAAAACAAATGTACATCATGACCCACATAAACAAAAAGCATTATGATGCCTGACTCCTTCACAAGCTCAGCCAGTGAATGTGAAAGCGAGCAGGTGGAGCTTAGAAACGAGCGCGAAGCGCGAGCGCGGTTACCACCTTTTCACCCCTTTCCGTCTTTCCCAGCGCCCCCGCTCCATTCAATTATTAACTTAGAACTTCCCAACTTTCTCGAGTGACTGGAGACTGAGGCAGTTATCATTCGGTATCAGCTGAGTGGAGTACATGTAAGTAAATTGGCCACTGTAAAGAGATGATTTAAATCTGACATTCATACCAACGAAGATTCGCTATAAAGAAATGAGAATCCCCTGCACAAGGCAAACACACGCGACAAACAATGAAATGTCGCTTCCAAAGGGTTATTTCCAGCGATTGACAGCCGTGTTTAGTGTCTGACAATCTGAAGCGGTTGTTCAATGAAACAAAGACATTTCATCCTGTTTTAAGCTACAAAATACGCCGGGATGTTTTGGAGAGACGAGGGGTTTTTACAACCCCCCCCCCCCCCCCTGTTATTTTGAAGGCGGAGAAGATCCTGGGGGAGACGTTGCGCTAGAAACGTCAATGTTATTCGGCTCCGACGAAGGGCTAACGCTCGGAACGTCAGCGTTTGGATTTGTTCGGCCAGTGGCCAATTTTTCAAAAAGGTCATGTTTTAACTAAAATACAAGAGATAATTTTCGAAGTATGTAACAATAAGTGCGTTAACGCGACATTTTAATTTGTTGCGGCAACATATTTTTGAAGCAACGTGTTGGCAACGCGAAAATTGCGCGGATACTCGTCCGCGCACCCATTCGTCGCGTGTACAGAGATAAACCGGTAAGCCGACATGCCTTGCAAGCAAGCCTCTGTTTCGGGGTTGGGGAGGGAGGGGGAGGTGGCAAGGAGCGAGAAGCATTTTCCCTTTCCCTCTCCTTCTTTCGCAACCCCCATTCAGAGCCCAAGAGCATGCTCGCAGGCCAGAAAGCAACATGCACGAACATACCTAAGGATCCTCTGATCGGATATCTTGAAAACAAAGACCCCCCAAACCCCCTAAGACCCCTAAGTGCCCAAAGACCCCAAAACTTGAAAACGAAGACCCTCCATTTTTACATATTTTTTTTAATTGTCTTTGTTAACTCCCCCTCTCCCCAGTACTCTCTCTTTTTTTTGCCATTCAATTATCAATTCATTTTGCCCTTTAATTATTGCAAAAGACTCAAAGTCGTTTTCAAGGTTGTCAGTTTAGGAGAGCAGATTCTTCGGAAATTGTCCGCAACCTTCGGCCTTTCTTGGAAATCTTCATGCAAAATAATCAGAATGTCTTTTTCTGAGGGGAGGGGGCTTAAATATAAAAAATCGTTCTCTTTTGCAAGTAATTAAAATATGTACATTCAGGACCACCTGGTACATTTTATTCAACCAGCGTATGTTTTAAGACAAAACTAAGTCGCCATAGTTTTTAAGTAAAGTTTTAAATAATATTTTTGAACACGGCCTCCATGAAAAGCAGTTTTTATTTTTTATATTGTACCTCTTATTTGTAGTTAGGAAGTTAGGTAGTTAGCTGATTATGATATTTTAAGCTGATGGAAATACCGTGTATAAATAAAGTTATCTATCTATCTATCTATCTATCTATCTATCTATCTATCTATCTATCTATTCGGCCACCCCCGTCACATCGGAGCCCCCTACCCCCCCTACCCCCCCACCCCCTCCCCTCCCCACCCCCTCCCCTCCCCGCTCGCCCCCGTGGAGAGCATGAGGTTGACAAACTGACAAACTGAAAAAATGAGACTGTACTGTACTCCCTCTCTCCCCAGTACTCTCTATTTTTTCCTTTCTCCCCCCCCCCCCCCCCCCCTCCCCCATCAAATATTGACTAAAATGTTGTCCGAACAATAAAGAAACGCATGAAACGATCGAACGAAAAACAAAGTGATCATGTTACATCCAAATGACAGTCGACAGCTAGCCGAGTACGGCGTGGGGTCCTGGGGCTAATTAACTTATTCCCTAGGAATATGAACGATGATTTCCGGTATTTTTATTTTTATAACAACCTTGAAAACGATTTGGAGTCTTTATTTTCAAACTCCACCCCGCCCTCCCCCTGCCCCCCCCCCCCCCTTACTGTCCGTAATAGAGAGGTGTCCGTATTAGAGAGGTGTCCGTAAGGAGAGGTTCGACTGTATTCAACTGTTTGTTTTTTTATTATTATTATTATTATTTCACTTCTGTCTCAATCTCTTCTCCTTGCCGTAAGGGTAAGCTTGCCGGTTTTACCTATACTACTGGGGGGAGTACTGGGGAGAGGAGTACTCCCCTAAAAAAATATGTAAAGAAAATTGGGGGGTCTTCGTTTTCAAGTTTTAGGGTCTTTGTTGTCTTAGGGGTCTTAGGGATCTATGGGGGTCTTTGTTTTCAAGACACCCTCCTCTGATCTTGTAAATAACGCAATCCTAAACGCTAACTGCATGCTTGTCCAAAGGCAATGTAATCTTGTTAGATTGAGTTTGTTGTTTTTAAAACTTTATTGGTCTGAGAGCCTTTATTTGCTACAAACCCCGACAAGGCTTAATGATCCTTTAATAATGAAATCCGTCGCGTACTAGACTGCGCGATACTTCAGACGGCTTGCATGTGGTTTCGTGTTATCAACACCGAGTTTAGACAGTATTCATGTTCCCTGTAACACCATAATACTGGACGGTTAAAAGCATTCACATCACAGCTGACTATGATTCGCGCCAGCCTATTGAGGACATTCGTGTTTGTTAATCTAATGCTAGGTATCTGGGTACTATTAATCGCCGTTCGTCTTTTTGGTCATCGAGAGATCCCCTCAGAGACTAATCGCTACTCGCCGTCCGTCATAACAAGGACGATTGTTGACGAAGAAGGTGAACGCGAACCAGAGAGCAACTTAAAGGGTTTGAATCAGCATACATGGGAAAAGCCGTGTAAGATAAGCCTCGAACAACTCTGCAATTATCCAATCTTCCCAAAGGCACCAGATCACAGAACCTTTGTGGGAAATGTTGACGTGCTTTCCTTGGGCGTTACAATTGCTGGAATTCGACTAATGGGATTTCTTCGACCGAGCAAAACCGGCGAATATTATTTCTTGGTTGCTTCGAATGGCTTTGCCGAAGTTTGGCTGAGTACAAGCAAAAAATGGAAGAATGTCAAGAGAATTGCGTACATTGACCCTCAATATTCAAGGTCGACGGTGAGGAAAGTGGCCTTTGATGCCATGAAATCTCAAATATCAGATCGCGTGATGTTGTCAGCGAGACATGAATACTATTTTGAAACGATTTATGTGCCAGGCATTCAAGAAGGAAAAGAGCACCTAATTCAAGTCGCTTGGAAAAGACCGGAAAAAAGTCGCTTCGAAATAATCGATAGAACCTTTCTGTCGCCGTACAAGAACGACAGTGATAAAGCTCAAATGAAAGTTTACGATGACGACTTGCCAGACGTTCTGTCTTGCGAGGAATTGCGAATAAAATCATCAGTCGCTAACGAGTATATGAGGCCAGAGACACTACCCTACTTGGAACATACAGCGGTGAAAACGGCTTTAAATTTATGTGAATATCGTCCTAGCTATCTTCTTAAACCTGCGAATCTGCTAAACTTCAAGAAATATCACGGAGTTCATAGGCATACTCACAAAACAAGCAGCTATCCATTTCCGGACGTAACTGGAATACTGAAGGGTCGTAAGGTCCCTAAAATGTTTATAGCCGAGCATCCCTTAGACGCAAAAGAGGCCATATCGGTTGTAAGCAAATATTTTGAAGCTCTGAAAAGGGCCTATCCGGGGTAGGTGAAATAAACATTTTCCTCCTGACAAATACCGGCTTACAGGCTGAGTGACCTATGCACTAACTCACTTATTTACCCACAGACTGACTTAAAGCAGAAACTGACTGACTGACTGACTGACTGACTGACTGACTGACTGACTGACTGACTGACTAACCGACTAACGTACTGACAAACTGGATGACCGACTACCGGTAAATGACTAACTAAGGTTGGACTAACGGGAGACTGACTGACTGAGTAACTACCTGACTGACTGACTGACTGACTGACTGATTAACTGATTGACTGACTGACTGCCTGCCTGAGTGACAGACTGATTGACTGACTGACAGACTGATTGACTGACTGACTGACTGACGACTGACTGACTGATTAACTGACTCACTGATTGACTGATTGACTGACTGACTGGCTGGCTGTCGTATGGGTCATCTTATGATAATCTTAAAACTGAAAACATTCCTCAGAAATGTTGATCTAATTAAAAGGCAGAACGTTTTAAATTTTAAATTTCCCGCCATTTTGGCTATTTTAATAACAAAATGCGGAAAATTCAAAATTAGTAATTGAATGAAGTGTAGCGTTTTGGCTGTCACATATGGCCACCATGATTTGTTTGTTGTGTTATGCCAAATAAAATCTGTTAAAAATTGTGATCCTTACAATGATCACTGTGATGAAAACTAAAACGTAACAGTCCTGATTATTTTTTACAGTTTTCTTTTCAACGCTTGTGTACCACTGCCACCGTATCACAAACGTCAGTCGCACAAAATTTCACATTTTTTAATGTCCTCCTTTTTTTGTAGGAAATACAAACTCCTATCCATTAAGCGCGTTGAGAAAAAAGAAGAATCTAACAGAAGAAACAGGTATCTCCTTGAACTTGTTGTCAAAGATCTTACCGATGGTGCCAGCTATATATTGGCGGAATATGTATTACAAACGCGAGAGAAGAAAACCTCATTGTGTTACCCCACAGGCCTGCAGTGGAACAGGACAGCGGATGTGTATCTTATCCTCACGGCCAAGAACCTGGGTCGATGGATCCATCATTTCATAAAGAACGTTGAAAAGATCATAAAGGAAACAAAAGATAAACATTTACACGTGGTTATTTATGACTTTGACAGCCCCGATATTGATTTAGAACAGGCATTCCAAAAAAGCACTCTGAAGAAATATCATTTTATTACTAAGGCTGGAAATTATTCCCGTACAATTTCCTTGAGTGAAGCTGTAAAATCGATAAAGGACCCAAACGCCATCATCGTTACCATAGATCTACATCTTGACATTGGAAGTCGGCTGATTGACGACGTGCGCAAGGTAAGTGGAGTAGGATGAGGTTGTCGCAAAACGTATTCCGACAGGGGGGGGGGGGGGGGGGGACTCGTATTTTTCTTCCTTTCAGTGAAAGAATACAAACTGTTATCTTGCGCTATACAGAAATAGGATTAACGAAGAAAATTAAACGCGCCTTATATTTTATAAAAAAAAGGCGTTCAACTAGGGTTTCTATTCAAAGCCACTATCGCATCCTAACATATGCATAACCGAAGTGCTATTATACCAGAGTTTGCAGTGCCTTTGGTCATCTATTCATATTTGGGAGAGGATTGCTGCAAACTCGGGTAAAACTGTTGAGTCACAGTTCCATCTGTTTTGCACTGATTTTGCGTCATAAGTTTGAACAAAATGCCCCACTCCCTACCGCCAGGCAATGTTTTTGTTTTAAACTTAAAACTGGCCCACATAAATCCTGTGATCACTAGTTTTGTGCTAAAGGGGTACGGCATGTTAAAGTGCCTATAACCCTTCAATACATATTTTCAGAATCAACTCTACGCACATTGAATAGTTAAATGGTGAAATATTTCTTGTTTTAAACGTCGCGTTAATGAGTTATAGAGATTTGAATTTACAAAATGCTAATTAGATAACGTCAACCGGGGACTTTGCCATTGTTTCTACGCCAATTGACAATGCGCAGTTTACAGCTTTGGGATAATTAATTTGATAAATACTAAAAATAAACTGTGGATAGTCAAATGATTCGTAAAAAATATTACTTGGAGGTGAAAACAAGTAATTGTATAATAAACGATTCCCGGGTTGACGTCATCTAATTAGCATTTTTTAAATTCAAATCTCTATAACTCAATAACGCGACGTTCAAAACAAGAAATATTTCACCATTTAACTATTCAATGTGCGTAGAGTTGATTCTGAAAATATCTATTTTAGGTTATAGGCACTTTAAGCTCACGGAGATAAAGATTGCGCTTTGGCTACGACACAATGACGAGTCCCAGTAAGGGTGAAACAGGTGTCCTCGTTTGCTTTTTAGTTTTGAGCGCTAATCATGTCAGGTCTACCTAACTGTGTCCTGTAATGCTGTGATGCCAGTGTTTTCAGTACCTTTCGGCAATCTTTTCCATATTGTAAAGGGGACACTGTCATGAGGGCCGGTTTCTCGAATCGAAACTTGAAAATTTTAGCCTAAATTTTTCAAGTTTAGGAGTCAATTTCAAAAATGGCGTCGGGTTTCTTCGTTTGAAAAATTTAGACAAGACTTTTCAAGTTTCGATTCGAGAAACTGGCGCATGCGCCCTCGTGGCAGTGTCCCTTCAAGCTCCTGGTCCGGTTTGTTCAAGGCGCGGTTAAGCTAACCCAGGGTAAGCATCAATTTTGATTCCAGTTAAATAATTAATCAATGGAGATTTTTCCAAAGTATTTTTGTCCTTTAATTTCGTTGCTGACTTGTCTTCTCATGTAACTTATAATTAGCTTTTGAAAACACTTCTAACAAGAGAAATTAAATCCTCGGTTAAGTTTTAATCCTGGATTAGCGTTCACCGGCTTTCGAACAACGTTCGATCAACCGGGCTCTGGTGACAACAATAGACGAAAACGCTAGTGTGGACGAACTTTTTTGCTGCCGTTTGCGGCGAAATGCTGGACGTTTTAGGGGTACGGACTCAACGTTGTAGTCGGTGTGGTGGGGGCAAGGGTTTTTCTTCCGAGCGCGTGTAGAGAAAACGGAAATTAGAATTTGTCCCAAGACTTTTGTCCACCTGTGTAGAAGAAATGTTCGTGCATGTCAGGGTTATTTAAAATTTTGTTAGGTTTTTCTCGCGTTCTCCGGCACCATTATACACTAGGATGTAAAAATGAAATGTGGACTGGAACACAGGTTTTGTGTAAGTACTGGAAAAATCATAATGGCAACGGAGACCACATCAACTCACTAAAACCCTTCTGAAGGACACACGTCAGATGTCTGACATCTGAGTGACGTAGGAACGAACTGGTCAGAAATTATTATTCTGACGGCATGGGATATAGAGGCCCGCGTGTCGTCATGGGACATCTCGGGACTATTTAAGGGTTTGGCGGGAGATATTTATCATTCTACCTCGGTCAGTCTTCTCGAACGTTACCTTTTTCGTTAAAGTTTTTATTTGGATTCATTCATCAGATGACTGACTCATCCTCGTGTTAGTGGAGTCAGAATCAACACTGATTACAACTCGTTATTTTGAAAGGAGCTATCCCCATATCTTATCTTAGTATATACCAAACCAGTGGATTGTGTTTATCGCGCGCTCTGATTGACTACTCAAACTCGGGATAGTATTTGCCGAATGATGAAATAAAAAATGTTAAATTTGACGCTGTTTGTAGAATGATCTTTCTTTCCCGACGTTTCGGCAATGGTGCCTTCTTCAGGGTACAAAACTATTAAAACAAACTGTTAAAAAGTTCGTTAATTTAGTACACGTGCCCAGTTACATGATCACGCACGTGGCAGCGCGCGCTGGCGCGCGAGTGGGCAAAAAAGTAAATTCACGTAAAACTAAAGTCTTGATTCACCGAGGTAAATAGTTTTCAATTGTTTTAGTTGATAGTAAAACAGTGAGATAATATAGCTCGAAATTGATGATTTTTAACTCATTTATTCCTGCCAACGATTTGAATTTTCGCCCGCAAATTGCTCGGAGATGAATAGCAATTGCTAAAAACAATTTCAGTAGCACCAGACCGCACCAACAACGCCATCCACTGTTTAAGTACAGTATATACTAAAAACAATTATTCACCTCAGTGTCGGTGAAGAGGTGGATATTTACTTCGCCGCAAATATCCACCAATATTCACCTCCAACTTCGGTGAATAATGTTAACTATCCAGTTCTATCCTATTATCAGCTTCTTACGCCATTACATTACTTTGTTTCGTTGTTTCAGCACTGTATCAAAGGAAAAATGGTATACGCCCCTCAGATAGTTTTCCTGAATTGTAATGGGAGCAGCGCTTTGCCTAGAGGTTCTTGGTACCACTATAGCTACGGAACAATAGCTACGTACAAACAGGACTGGCAAAACTTTGGAGGATTTTCAAAGGATTTTTTTAACAAGACAACATGGGGCGGCGAAGACTGGGATATAATCGACGGCGCTGTCAAAGGTGGATTGGAAATAGAGCGAAAACGTTCACCATGGATTTACCATTATTATCACTCTAAAAAGGGAATGTGGCGACCTCCCGAGAAAAAGCTCCAACCCAAAGTAAAAGTTGCGCCACGAAAGAAAACCGCTACAAAGAAAGAAGCCATTGTACCGAAAGAAGTCCCTCTTCATAAAGAGTCCAATCTCCGGAAAAATTCCCCTCTCCAAAATAAAGCCCCTCGTCAAAAAGAGACCTCTCGCCAAAAGGAAGTCCTTGTACAAAAAGAAGCAGTTACCCCAAGAGAGATCCGTTCTCAAAAGGAATCCCCACCTCAACAGAAATATCATCCTCCAAAAGGGGCCTCTCCGCAAGAAGTAGCCCATCTCCAAAGAGAACTCCCTCCCCAAAAACAAGCCCCTCCCCAAAATGAAACCCTTCTTCAAAAAGAAGACACACGCCAAAAAGAAGTCCCTCGCCAAAAACGAAACCCATCTTCAAAAAAGAGCCCCTCTCATAAAGGTCCCTCCTCAAACGAGCATCCGATAAAATTGAAACCCAAAATTAAGGCCCAACCCCAAAAAGAGACCCCTCCCCAAAAAGAGGCCCCTCCTCCGTTCTAATGAGGAATCCCCGCCTCAACATGAAGACCACCTCAGAAAAGAAAACCATCTCTCAAAAGGGGCCCCTTCCAAAAAAGAAGCCCATCGCCAAGAAGAACCCCTCTCATAAAGGCCCCTCCTTAAAAAGAAGAACCGCTAAAAAGTGCCTATCCTCAAAAGTAAGGCCCAACCTTAAAAAGGAGCCTCAAAATAAGAGAAACCGTTCCCAAAATGCAGCCTGTTCTCGAAAAAGAGGCTCTTTCACAAAAAAAGGCAAATGTCCGCACTGAAAGAAGATATTTTCCAAAACTGGTGTTTCGCACTGGATCATCAAAAAAAGACACTTGCTGCAAGGCCCATTCAGTGTCGTAATAATTACATTTTACTGAAGGAAATAAAATACAAGTTTATTTTCATGGAGTAAAATTTTGTTTATGGTACTAGCGATTTGTTTTATCTGCACTAAAGAATTCTCGGTCGTGATCCTTTTCTCCGCCCTGTCTTGCTTGCTTTTTTTTAAGATGAACATATCATTTGAAGTCGTTTAGTAATGCGAAAACTTAAAGTGCCCCTTTGATCAAATTTTTGATTTTCATTTTTTTTTTTTCATTTTCGTGTACAATTAGACTTTCTTACTCATCTTGCCAAATTTCAATTAGCCCGTTCCAGGCTCCGAGATAGTGGGGAACGCGCGAAGTAAAAAAAGGAAAAAAATCGCGGGGGAACTGGGGTGAGGGCGGGTCCGCCGACCTCCCTCTCCCAGTTCCCCCGCGATTTTATTATCTCTTTTTTTTTTTACTTCGCGCGTTCCCCACTATCTCGGAGCCTGGAACAGGCTAAATTTCAATTCATTACGAACATCAGAAGTCATTTTATTTTAACATTTATTTCCGAGAATTTACGGCCGCCATTAATCAACCTTGTTCCAAGGCTTGGTTGCGAATGGGAGAAAGTGACGTCAAACACCCAAACATACCTCACGGGTTCAAATTATAATAACAATAAGTATTGAAAAGTCACCTTAAAGGAAAAAAAAATGTACCTAAAACAGGATAAATCAGGTCATGAGTCGATGATTATTTGTAGAACCGACATCTTGAATCCCCTTTGTTGGACATTTTGATTTCGAGAAAATCAGCTCTGTTGATCCAAACTTATTAAGAAGGGAGAACCTTAACTACAAGGTGGTTGCTACGGAAGAGTTCCAAACGTCACTGAATCGGTTTCTTAACTTCCTCGGCTATGATTTTTGGTCACGTTCGTTTTGTTAATGGTTCCATCTAATTTAATGAGTCACAACCATATTTGGTAAGTCACGCGGCCAGAACATAAAAACCCTCAAACATCTTACTTTTTTCCCAAAAAAACAAATGTCAACGGCTTTAGAACATCCCAATAAAACATCTGTAGCATGGATTTGTTTAAATTAATATTATTGAAAACGTTATGACGGTATATATAAAGGTATATTTTCATACATTTTTTTAATAGCTTTCCTTTTCTCGTCTAAACGGTAATTCCATGCTACAGATGTTAAAAAAACGTTGAATTGCTTATGATTCGCCCAAAAAATTGAATTTTTATCCTTTTTCCTTTGAATTTTTGAGCTTTTTCATTCACACGCACTAGTTGTGCATGTGCAATGTCCATTTAGTGAAGTCCTGTGCTCAGTTTCATACTTCCCACCATGTTAGTAGTTTATGACACATGAGAAATGCTAACCATGAAATAATGTCGAATAAAAGGGTAACTGTGTAGTGCTATGTACTAATATGGTAAAAACAGGAATGTCAAATATCACAAAAATAGCACCAAAAAACGAATAACAGTCGTCCGACGTTTCGAGATTACTATCTCTTCATCAGGGACTACAGCAACTGAAAAAAACGGACGCGCGTGATAGAATTTTAAATTTAAAATAAACTAACGTTCATGTCACGCGCGCGCGCTGTTGAAAGCTTTAGAGAACAACTTAAATAAATGCAAAATCGATATTAAGTCCTCGCGGGTGCAGTGTCTTATACTTGAAAATCATCCTCGCCTCCGCACGGCGTCGCTCCAAGGTATCTCCAAAACCTGATTGGATCACCGAAACAAACATGTCCTCGATGCTGTGACCCGAAGATGCAAAGTGACGGCCAACGGGAAGGTCGGTGTTGTTTTTAGTTGACCGCAAATGTTCTCTGAACCTGTCGGCCAAGCGTCGCCCTGTTTCTCCAATGTCAATCTTATCATAGGCCCCGCACTGGATGGCGTACACGAGGTTGGTTGTGGTACAGCTGAATCTGCCACGGACAGATATAGGGCCCCTTGGAGCGTGGATGGTGGGCGAGGCGCTAGTGTGTCGGCAGGTTTTGCAACGCGGGCGATTACATGGGAACGTTCCAGGATCTTCGGCGAGTGTCGTGTCCAGTTGGAGAGCGCTACGAACGAGGGAGTCACGCAAATTCATGTCTCTACGGTAGGCGCACAGATATGTTTATTTCGCATTAATTCCTAATGAGGACAACATAAGAACGAGTATGTTTCTTTTCCTTATTTGTGTTGATACTTATGTTGCTTGTGAAATTTCCAATTTTTTGCATTTTTAAATTTTACTCCCTAAACATTTTTTTGGATTAAAAAAATTTAAAGGGTGCCCCGTTAATTTTTTTGCAAAAACTGTTACCAGGGGAAACGCTTTGCAATTTTTTCCAAATTTTCCCGCTAAAAGACTTAGTATATATGGGAAGAAAAATTTTGGTACACCTTTAAATTAGTTAAATGATTTTTACTTAATTAATTAAGTTATTAAAAAGCATTGTACGACATAAATAAAAAAGAGAATAAAGAATACAATGAAACTGTAAGAACTCTTTTATTGTTGTTGACTTCTAATTGTTTATAAATACAACATCACTTAATATTAACAAGAGACTATGATATAGATATTATAAACAAGGTTTGAAAAATTAAAAAAAACGGCGCATGCGTATTTTGGGCGCCCGTATTTTTTCTAAGTCTTTTGGCGGGAAAATTTTACAAATTTCAACAGCGTTTACCATAGTAAAACACTGTACATGCAAAATATTTGAACAACTTGACTGAAATAAGGTTTTTAATAAGCAATTGACAATGAAATAATCACCGATTTTCGGAAATCGCTAAAAAATTGTACTGAATAGTTAAAGATTTTTTTTCCAAAAGCAAAACGATCTAGTTGTTTTGAGCTTGATTGAGTATTTTTTCTGTTCTTCAATAAACTTGTCCCTGACAAATTTTCACGGTACAAATTGTTTAATACTGCTTCAAACAATACGAGAAGTTTTCGTTGATTTGGAAACTTTGATTTAAAGCTTTCAAAACAATACTAAATCGATCAGAAATACCTACGATTTTGGCTCCTTGCCTTATAAATGTCTGCTGCAAGCAAACTTTGTACCGTGTACATTGCCTTTAAGTACTGATACAGTGCAACACAGATATATAACATAAACAAACGGACTTGAACTCAAAATGTAGAACGTCTATCTGCAGAAAGTCAATGAAAACTATAGCTCATAATTCATAACAGGGAATGGTGATAAATCGAGTTAAATTGTGAGACACAAACGAAATGACCCCCGATCAACATGAAAATACTTATGGCAAACTGACAAAGGGCCGCAATAACGGGAAGTTGTTTTAACTCGGTAAAGTCCTTGACAACGGCCCAGTATCTTGTTAGTTACTGATATAAACAAAAAGTGAAAACTCGAAACCGGCAAATTTAGAGCCAGTTTGCAGCCTTAAACATTTGGAGTGAAATTGATTATCCTCGCAATAATCGAATGCTAGAAACGTATAATTAATCGTCATTGTTTACATTTTATTTCATTATCATATGAATTGACTTTAGTTAGCAATCTATGCAGTTTTTAGCGGTGCTTTAGCGGGCCGAAGGCCCGCTAGCGGAGCTCTATACTCATAGAACCCATGCCCGTCAATTTTCATGGTCATGGCTAGCGGAATGTTACGCGGGTACGACGTCACGCAAATTCAGTCGTATTGATTTCTTGAATTTCATCGAAAACAGTTCCTCGATTCGCTAATGGTACGCGTTTTGCTTTTAAACATAAACTAATGGATATTTGAATAAAATTTTTTAAGAGAAGATTGTTTTGTTCATTCATTACATAGGTTGAAAAACGATTTTATAGTTCTAACTTCACTCGCGTCGCCTTTTGTAAAGACGTCTGTCTTTTTTTTGCAATTTTGATTTCCAAATCAGTTTCTCCGGTGTATTTTATTCGGAAATTAGTCATACTAGTTATTCTAGACCGAGAATTCTTGTGCTTCCGACTTTTCACTTTAGTTAAGGTTATCATCAGCTTTCTGTTCAGAGAGCTCCGCTGTTAGGCTAAGCCTATATTATCTCTTTGTTAACAAAATATCACCCATCAAAAACTGCAAAACTGATTGTTGGGTGGCAAAAGCGCTATGAGCCATACATTCTTTGTAAAAGTTCGAGTTTTTAAACAGTATAGCACGAAGAATATCTAGTACAGTGTATATCGCGCTCAAATTTCCAGGAAAAGCTAATTATGTTATAGCCAGTCAAAATTCGGAGTTGATCTCTTCATAGCTCGATTAAAGAATGACGCCAATATGCTAATGAGGCAATAAGGAAACCGCAAACCGACCCGCCCAGTATTAGAGAAATCTATTTGGGTGTAATTGATTCTAAGTTCTAAACAATTACTCATGCGCGTAGCGGCATGAGGTAAGGTTTCGGCTCCGTTTTTCTTGTTATTATTACTCATGCGCGTAGCGGCATGAGTTATAAAATGGGCTCCGTTTTTCTTTTTTTTTAATTATTTTTACTTTTTGTGTCACGATTTTGCATGCAAATTTATGCACGCATATTTTAAATTGGCACTTCCGGTTCATAGCTTTGCCATTTACACTTCCTGTTCAGTGACTTCCGGATACTTTCACTTCCGGTAAAACAGCGTTACTGAAGTGTCAAGAAAGCACCTTCTACAACCCTACTTACCTTACCAATGATCACGTTAGGTATATATATAACATTCAGAAGAATCACTGGCTTCATTGTGGTACAGCCTTCATTTACAAAACATTCAATAGTAAACAACGTGGTTTGCAGGAACGATGACTGAATGAAAGGAGTAACTCTTCTCCATGTCGGACATCTTCTTATCATGTTTAAAATATATCATAAAACTTTCTTACGCATGCGCATGAGTATAGGCTGCCTGCAGCCTCTTGCTATTGTTATTGCTGGATTCACGTTGTTCTTGTTAGGAAACGTATTTGTAATGAATGTTTTTACCACAGCATAAACTAGAGTTAATGTTTAGCTCATTTGAACCGGCTAATCGAATTCTTGTACTTTGCTTTACTTACACGCGTGTTTGAACTGCCACATATTTTTAGCAGCCAATTACACTATTAGCATGCACGTGCGTGCCTCAGTCTGTTGGCCAATAAGATTTAAGGCCCCCTCACCGTAGTTGCTTTCGGTAATGTACATCGCTCGCGGTCTATTTTGCATTCAGTTCAATTTCACTGTACAAGGCAACTGTTTATTTCCCTCCCACCCACCGCATTTCCCTTATTTTTTTCACCCAACCGAGGTTACCACTCTGGCCCGTGTTTATTGTGTAAAATGTAATAAAGTTCTTTGTTTTTTTTCAATAAACGGTTTGGGGGATAAGTGTTGCTGGCGACAACCCTTCAGTCCCACATTGAAGCGATGCTTGGGTTGCCTTAGCTTGGGTCGAGTAAAGTGGCCACGCCCACTACCCCTCGCTAGTCACCCCTCTAGGAGCTTGGCATAGGTACTCCATAACGGCCATTCCATGGTTTCTATGCCACTAGCCTCAGTGACTGGCCTCGCATGTGGCAGGCAGCACTCGGGTCCTGGACAACACTAACCCCCCGGGCCTTTCTCCCACATAAACAGTGTCTTTCAATTGCGCGTGACATTAACAAAGCATTACGTCGCTAAGTTTACAGCTGATGGAAGAAGTGAGTGAGTGAGTGAGTTAGTAAGTGAATTTAAGCCACCGTTACTGATACCCCGTTCATTACGCATGCGCGTATTCACGGATTAAAAATGGTACAACAATAACTGCTTAACTGTTTTGTTGCAGGCTTTACAGGAAGGTCAGGAAAAACAACAGCTGCTAATCAAACAAAAGCTGGAGCTAAAAAACAAGCTGCAAAACACTGAGAAAGATCTAAAGAAGGTGAGATGTGGATCAGTATTGGTCAGATTTAATCAATATTGACAAGTGGCTATAGACACAAAGTGAAACCCAGTGTGTTTGTTCTTAACAAATTAAGTTTTGTCACATTCACATTAAAGTTATTAAGCACCTTTTTATTTGACGGTGTGATGAAATTTATTGAAATTTGTATTTTGGCATTCTTAAGTGTTGAAAGATCACCACACTGATTTTTTTTCACATTTTCAAGCCTTAGAAGAACGCAAGGAAACAAAGGAGGTGTCCAAACGAGTTCAGTTGCTACTCAAAGAGGAAACAGCAGCAGTTCAAACAAAACTGGTGAGAAATGAGCTTTATACAATCCAAATCTAACTACTTAAATACTGTAAGAGGTGACTGTATAAGAAAAGGGACTGGCTAGAGGATCTGAAATATTATGTACTTATTGACTAAGTGGGAGGGCCGGATGGGAAAATGTATGGCTCGAGGTCATAGCGTACGGAGTGATAAATATTTAAATTACCTGCGCAGCGTTATACTGAATGATGAAATGAAAAAAGTGTTAAGTCACTTTATATAGTTATACCCAATGATGAGGGCCTCCGCGCACTGCAACACTATCTTGACAAGAGAGAGGTACTTGAACCACCCACAGATTCTCTCCTACGTATGGCAGAACTAGTATTAACACTTAACACCTTTGAATTTAATGGTGAATTTTACAAGCAAACAGGTTGGAGTGGCCGTGGGTAGCCAACTAGGACCAAATTATGCATGTCTCTTTGTTGGCTACGTTGAGGAACGCATGCTAACGAGTTATACCGGTATAAAGCCAGACCTATACAAGCGGTACATGGATGATGTGACCGGCCCTGCTCGCGCAAATGCGTACGGCCCTCATACGGGACTTTCATCAATGGTTTTGCAAAGAAAAGGTTCGCAGGGCCGTACGGGTCATATGATAATTCTAACTATTGTATGGTTGAACTGGTCCGTGATGAAAAGGAGCATTCTGATTGGTTCCCTGAAGGGTCCGAATTTCTGCGCTCGCGAATTAATTTCGCAAAATCCCTTTTCATTAAACATTAAACAAAGAACACTTTTTTATTAAGTAAAATCACTTTTTCCTTCATGTTTGGCGGATAATTTTGGTTAAATTGTTCCGAAAGTGGCCTGAAAAACGCAAAATATATGCTTTACTTTGGCGCGCGCGCGTTTGCCGTGAACGGGATGCATTAATTTATCAGCAAAATTTTAAAAGAGCCATAATAATAAAAAAAAACTTTTTTGAACCAGCTTAGTCACTCCGTATTGGGAAATATTGGTCTCGTTCTTTTTTTGCAAATTTCGGCTCGGTCCATAAACTTGCAAAAAAGAACTCGGCCAATTTCCCAATACGGACCTAACGCTAGTTCAATAACATCTATACTAGAGGTTACAAATTGTAATGATAATGCTACGAGCAGATTCTGGGCAGTAAAAAATAACGGAAACAGTAAATTTACATACAGATTTTAGGATAATTTCATAAATTTATTTATTGGGTCAGTTACCATCATTTTCGATTACATAAACGAAAAAAAGCAAGACTGATTGCTATTATTTATAGCTGATTAGATCCTCAAATTTGGATCCGGTGCTTCTGTTTTGTTACGTTGGTCCTTGCCTTCAAAATTGCAATCGAATTAAATACCATTGTAAGTAATTCTTTGTGATCCATTGTTCAATCGGCAAACTCTGAGCACGTAACAACGCTGAAAAACTTATAAAAGAACTTTGCCTTTCCCGTGAAATATCACTAAATCGTTTGTGACCTTGATGAATGCTTCCAGCAACAAATTAGTTTGAATTTGGCATGATACATTTGCAAATAGAAAGACGCATTCAGAGGCAGGCGCATCTAAGTTACGATGACACCGCTGGACGTACGCTTGCTCAAAATCATCGTGACAAACAAAAATCGCGACTGCCGCATAACAAAAGCGCAGGGAACCCAAGGAACCACAGGCGAACCAAAGATTAGTGTGCTACTCGCCTGGGGGCTCGCACCAAAACGCAGGGAACCCAAGCAACCACAGGCAAACCAAAGATTAGTGTGAACGCGGCTTCAGTCAAAACATCTAAAATTCTTGACTGACATCAAATTAACCCTGTGTTGAAAAATGGCATGTATTATAGTTCATACGAAATGTACCTTTCCATTTCAGATTTCGAACACTCTAAAGAATGCACGGAGATGGGGAAACGATGACGATGTATAAACTTACAATGGATGCGAGAGACAATGCTCCATGACCATAAGAGAGGTTTGTTCTCTATCATGTCTCGTACAACAGGTTTCCGAAAACTGTCAGAGATCCAATGTGTTTTCATTAATGCATCTGCAAAGCTTGTCGCGTTCGAAGAACGCAATCCTAATTTCGTGTTGGAGACAAATTTGAGATTTTTTGGTAGACGGTCTTCCAAATGGCCGCCCCTATTGGTTTTTTTCAGGCGCTCATTTCCGCCGGAAATTCCTTTGAACGCGTCGAGGAAGATCCAAAGATGTTTTCATTATTATTTTTATTTTTATTTTATTAGCTTCTCCAAATCAAGTACATATATATACAAAAAAAGTGAGAGAGGCAGGGTATCCTCACCTGCATTGTTTGTAAATCTTTTGAAATCGATCCTTTCATTATTGCTTTATAACAACAATTCTTTGTGTGCCTAGCATCCAAAGAGTGCCACAGAAACAAAAATGACAAATCTACTTAAATCGTTACTGTGTCTTTCTAATCTTTTGCTTTCTTTCCCTTTTCAGCACCACTGTCGGAATTGCGGGTAATTATATTGAATTTCTTACATTTGCCGCTAGTATAGGACCAATCAGAAGTTCTGTCGAGGATTCCAAAAATGATGACCCACTTGTATTCCCTCCTTACCTCAAAATACTCATCTAGGGGAGATTGTCCTCATGTACACACAAATGCTTGTGACAAACATCTAATTTCTCCTTACAATTTCAATGTATCGATTAGTAGTGAGGATTAAAAATGATCAAATGTTAGTGATCAGCAACTAATTTCTCTGTACAGTGTGAATACATTGTCAAGCTGATACGTGATGGGAATACAGAAACTGATCAGTATCCAGTGAATGTTCATGGTGTCTCTTGTCTCTTACAGTTTGATTTACTGTGGTGATTGTATAGCAAAAAATGCGCCACTCACATTGAGCAAGAAACCTGTACGAGTGTGTGTCAAGTGTTTTGATGATGTCACGTCAGGAACAGCTAGGGTGAGTTTAAGGATTGCGCTACATTATACCTAATAGAAACGTTGCATTACAACTCATTTAACCGCAATTTGCGTTATATAAAACCTTACTTAGCAGTGGTTATGTTACGTTATACCCCATATAGTAATGACCGTGTTACATTACACTTAATAGAAAATTACAACCCATGTGTATAACGGCGATTGTGTTACATGAGACCTTACTTAGCGGCAATTGTAACCCCATGTAGCGATGATTGTGTTCTACTACACACCACATAGCGGCGGTTGCGTTACATTACACCCCACATAGTTAAGATTGCGTTATATTGCACTTCAAAATCCGTAAAGTTACCAACTTTCGACTGCTGACGGCTCTGCCCAACATTTCAGTTCTGTTTGGTTTTCCTGACACATAAGAGAAATGGTTTCTACTCATTTAAAAAGAAAGAAGAGAACATCGGGTTACTCCGCACTTCGTTGCGTTTCTTGCCTTTCTCATTGCCTTAATACAGTTTATTTTTTATTTTATTTTTCAGTCATATTCTTTAAGTCACAAACACGGCTTCAGCTAAAAACACGCCACAAGATTATATATTGGTGGTAAATAATTTGTACCAACATCAAATTTCTCCTTACAATATCAATACATTGTCAACCAGACAGGTGACAAGAATAAAGACAATAATCCAATAGAAGTAGGTGTACCACCAAATTCTATTGATCAACACGTAATTTCTTCAATATTAATACATTAAGAGGCGATAGGAATAGCAAAGCGCACAGATGACGTCAGTACTCATGTTTGTCCGAGTTTTTAATTTATTCTTGTTTATTCTTGTTTATTCTTGCATTTCTGACAATAGAAATTCGTTATTAGTAATCCCCTGAGAGTCACTTTTCGTTTGTTTGTCTGAGTTTTAGTGCTGTAATCGTGCGCTTCGCTATAGAGTGTTTTCACATGACGTCATAAAAATTAAAAAATCTAAAGTATACATCCTACAAAGCTGTTTCTAACACGGTATGTGGATACCAGTGTTATAATCTTCCAAAAAAAGTTTCAGGTTTTAACGATGTTTCGTTTTCGATTTATAAAGGTTGTAAATGTGTCACGCAATTCGTCACGCTATTTCAGATAAGCCGTAAAAATAAACAAAATTGAACTAGTTGAAAGTTATTAATGAATTATAGATGCTTATAAGCCGATTTCATGCCTCTTATAGTGAATACAATATTTTGTGATGAGATTTTTGGTGTTATTAAGACTTTAAAGTCTTTAAATTTTTGGCCGCCATGTTGGTGTCCCTAAGTGGGACACCAAGATGGTCGCTCCATACATTTCTTACTAAAATTGTCTATACTCATTCGCCTATAACTCTTGAATGAAATACTCTTGCGCTTCAAAATTTGGCCCAGATGTGTAGTTTTAAACTCTCTACAATTCCATAAACATTTTAGAATCGAAAACGGCTTCTGAATTTCGATGTGACGTCAGTGAAAACACTCTATTAAGGAAATAATCAACTGATGAATACTAGAGAGATTTAGCAATTTAGAATCGTGTAATTGTTTCGCTCCCTCAAATGACTCTCATATGGCACGGATGGTCACAGCAGTTGCCATTTTTTTACCTAAGGAGTTTTCACGTACTGTTTTGTCGGCAAACGGCAAAAAACAACATGCTCAATATTGTTTCAATATTGGTTCATTATTGTCCTGATATTATCTCAATATTCTACAAAGAATAATTAAGCATTGAGAACGTTGTGTAACATGACGATTAGCAACGGAAAGTCTGGTGTTTCTTTTAAGGTCACGCTTCTGCTTTTCACAAAGAAAAGAAAAGCGCTTCTTTTAATGGGTGTGCGTGACACAATGAAGATAGAAGACGCAAAGGGGAATACAGTCTTGTCTCTCGCTAGAAACCGTGTGATGACAATTAGTAAGGAGACTTTGTATTTTAATCTTGTGATCGGATTGGCCAAAGAATGCCGGTTAGTACTTGGAAGCTAAGGTTTTTCTAACAAAGAAAATTAATGCAATATATTGTTGTTTTGGTAGACAACAAAATACAGGTAATTAGAATAACAAATAATAATATAAGTAGAACTCATAAGATGTAGGATTTAGGAGCATTTTTGTTAGAAGGGTAAAAAATTTATATAACATTTAAAGCGACAAATCTATGTATATTTTACTGCAGCGTGTTAAAGTTATTAAAATACAATTAATCACTAATTCATTAATTTAAAATTAAGCGCTCGTCCTTAATTAGATAAATGAAGTGTCAAGGTATCCATGTTTGCTGTATTTGTTACATGTTGAGTAGATCGTACAATAAGTTAAAGTCCCATTTGTAGTGTAAATAAACAGGGAATATATATATAACGCAAATAAATAAAATTCTTTCTCTCGGTAAATAAAAAGCAACTGAACGGTGCTTCGTATGGTGCTGTTAATGATCTAATTTTTCCAGAGCGGAATCACATTCATGTAGACAGCGAAACAGGACCTTATAAAAATTGTTATTGTTGTACTTAAAGTTTTTCAATAGCTCTTATTTATTGTATATCTGAAACTTTCTCTCATTCTTAAAAAAATATTTTTGTGTGTGTGTGTGTGTGCCTTTTTTCCCTTTTTTTTTTTGGGGGGGGGGGGGGGTCTTCTGAGGTTAAAAGCGATAATCAACGTTTCGGCCTATTTAACCGGCCTTCTTCAGGAAATTAAGAAAATCAAGGTCAATATGGCAAACTGTTGTTTCAGTTCGCAATATTGACTGTTATTTTCTTAATTTTCTGAAGAAGGCCAGTTATTTAAATCGCTTTTAACCTCAGAAGAATCCCGAAAAAAAAAAATCGGCTTTTCTGTCTCTTTCTTTCTTCTTCCTTATTTTATATCTTCCTCCTTAATTCTCATCCTATTCTTCATCTTCCTCCGTTGACCTCTTCTCCCTTCCCTTCATCTTCCTCCTTAGATCTCCTCTTACCTCCCCTCCCTTGTTGCCATCTTCATGTCCCCCCTCACTTTATCCTACTATCTTCCTCTCCCTAGTTCTCATCTCACCCCCCCGTTATGCCATACTTGCTTCTATCACTGAGAAATTATGAAATAGAATTTTTTTGTGTGCACTTACCTGGAGTCGAACTCCCACCCGTCAGATGTGTAGTCCACTGTCCTTACCACTACGCCACCAGGACCACGATGAAAAGTGACGCATATTTTTTTGTATTATTGCTTATTATTGTTCCCAGACTCGCCTCGGCCAAAATTTTATCCTAACAAGAACTAAGAAAAAACCTAGTGAAAATTAAATTTACCTGCAACATATACTTTGTTGCTTACTAGAAAATACGGTTTCTTTTTTTCATCTCTTTGCGAATGAAAAACAGACCCGAAACAACGTCTGCTATTACACACTTCCCAACTCCCACAAAATTAGCGAGCAAATCCCAGGGAAACCTTTTCTTTGAGTTATCTTTGACTAGTCTTTGACTAATTAGCGGGCAATTTCTATTGTTTAAATATTCATGCGTTTATTTCCAAGGTTCCCATGGGATTTGCATGTTAATTTTATGCGCGATAGAAAGAGTGTGAGCACGTGATCATTCTATGCAACTTTCAAGGCCACATCTCTTGTAGAAACGGAGCAAATCCCCTCTGAATATTGAAACAATAGAAATTTGTTAATGAGTAAAAATGAGCCATTTTTTCAAAAATCGAACAAGACCCTTTTAAGCTCATTAACCATTTTCTATTGTTTCAATATTCATACGTTTATTCCAAAGATTCCCTTGGGATTTGCGTCCTAATTGTATGCGCATAGAAAAAGTGTGAGCACGTGATCATTTTGTGCAACTTTCAAGGCCAGAGCTCTTGTAGAAACGGAGCAAATCCCCTATGAATATTGAAACAATAGAAATTTGTTAATGAGTAAAAATGAGCCATTTTTTTCAAAAATCGAACAGAACCCTTTTAAGCTCATTAACCATTTTCTATTGTTTCAATATTCATACGTTTATTCCAAAGATTCCCTTGGGATTTGCGTCCTTATTTTATGCGCGATAGAAAGAGTGTGAGCACGTGATCATTTTGTGCAACTTTCAAGGCCAGAGCTCTTGTAGAAACGGAGCAAATCCCCTATGAATATTGAAACAATAGAAATTTGTTAATGAGCAAAAATGATCCATTTTTTGAAAAATCGAAGGACTCATTTTAGCTCATTAACCATTTTCTGTTGTGTAAATATTCATGCGTTAATTGCCCAGGTTCCCTTGGGATTTACGTCCTAATTTTATGCGCGTTAGAAAGAACGTGAGCACGCGATTATTCTGTGCAACTTTCAAGGCCACAGCTCTTGCAGAAGCGGTGCAAATCCCCTCTGAATATTCAAACAATAGAAATTTGTTAATGCGCAGAGAATGTGCCATCTTTTCAAACAATCGAAGAGGACTCATTTTATCTCATTAACCATTTTGGGATTTGCGTCCTAAATTGATACGCGTTAGAGTGAGAGTATGTGATCATTTTGTGCAACTTTCAAGACCACAGTTCTTTTAGAAGTTTGCCGAATTGCACGTTTTGAATTAATTTACCTGCTTCGTCCAGTTCTGAAACTTTACGAGGAGGGAGGCATACCGGAGAAGTAAGAAGATTTGCACATTTGGTATCTGCGGCAGCCTTTGTAGTGTCGTTTGCCGAAGGGGGGGGGGGGGGGGGGGGGAGGTGTACTTTGCATATTTTTGGTAGGGGTGTGCCGCTGGAACTCTGAAACCCTTACCTTATTCCAGACTTGATGCTTCATACGACTGATTAGTTTCCTGGCAAATGATACCCTATTCTAGACCAAAACACTCTGATTTCTACACCTTATCCCAAAATAACTCTGCTTGAAAATCATACCCCTCACAACGGCACATACCCATATATAAATGTATATATTATATGAGAGTACTTTCCTCAGTTTGCGACAGCCAGCATGGGTGGATCATGAATGCATGGCCTCGGCGTGAAAATAAGCAAAGAAAAAAATTGGAAGGGGGAGGGGAGAGGAAGTAAAACACTCTTCCTATGCCCTCCACCCAATATTTAATAGTAATACAATTAACATGAGAAAGTTGGCTTGAAAGAGGAAGCATTTCCCTGGTTTCTTTTTTATTGTCTATTATAATACATTATTGTATTTCAGTACAGTTTCCCAGTTTTTTGTCTTCTGTACATATATACAAGTTAGAGTAGAAAGGCATACGATACAGCATTAAACTAGAAAATACAGTATCAAGTTTTCTTTGCTGATCTTTGTTGATGCCAAACACAGCCATGTAACTATGGAGCATCCATTTTTGATATTGACTGACATGCGCCCTGGGTTCTTGAATGGACTTTGCCCCTTAGTGTCACGTGTCCAGTCTGCAGATGTCTTCATATGGAATTCTATCAATTATCTTCCCTCTGTGAGGACCCTGGAGAAACAGAAAAATAATGTAGGCATGTAATGCGTACAGAACTGCAGGTATTGCGCATCGCGTTCTTAACTGTACATGGACTGTTCACAGTTCCGTTTTTACTTATGTGTTTGTCCAGTTGATCGATAATTAGCTGCTATCTTTAGTTTCACGGTGCACTGAAAACTGGGAAGAGTACAAAAACTGTTCAAGGGGTGGGTGAAAGTGAAGATAGTTTAGGGACCGTTCATTATTTATGGGAGGGGGGGGGATGGATGAGAAATTAACAAATTTGGGGGTGACTGTATGGCTGTCTTGATATTAAAAACTGTGCTTCTAATATCATATTTAGTTTTAAACATATAGGTGTAAATTTGGGATATGATGGGCCTGAGGTATGATGGGAATGAGGATTTGATGGGAATGGGGATAAAGAGGAGACATAAACCTGTATAAACCAGACATAATCTAGTATAAACCAGACATAAAAGCAACAAAACCATAACATGTTGTAACAGGAAATAAAAAAAAGTTTAGAATAATTTTTAGTAAATTTATTAATAAATAGTTATTACAACTTATGGCATTTTGACTCTTGTGTGGTTTTCTTTATCGAAGCAATTCAACCACTTCGTCCACTGAGCATTTAAAGAACTAGAGTTAAGACTTTAATAGTTGTTTATTACTATCACAACCAAGACTCAGTTGGGCTATATAAAGATTTATTGCAATATACAAAACCACTGCTACTGAGCAACCCAGAAACTGGGAGTGGTGCAAGTGGGTGGGTTGACTCACTTTCAAGGATGACAAAGGACGAACTGATAACTACAAGATACTACTAACAGTTCTTCAACTTCTGTCCACGTAGCAGATAAGGAGAATTCCTTTGGCCAGGGTTAATTACAAATACTAATTAATACTTTTAACGTCAATCACTAAAACCCTCAGTTTAATACTGTTACAATCTGGTAAGCTCAATATGTTTAATGGTGGGTTAAAACTTTAAGTAATGTTGTGTACAATTATGGCAGTACCAAATAAAGAAATTAAAATTAGAAATCATGCTCCATGACAGCACCAAAATACTGTGCAAGACTGTGCTCTTAGAAGAATCATAGAGAGCCCAAAGGCTCCCAGCCATGAAATCTGGGGTGCCCCACTCTTATTGGTACACTGTAGTTATGTTTTCGCTTTTTTTATTTAAGACATCATCTGTTTAAAATTTCAAGACCCCCCTCCATAACAAAAAAATTTCCCCAGGACCCCCCTTTTTGCAGTGGCTAAAATTTCAGCCCCCCTATTTTCTCACCCATCCCCCCCCCCCTCCCATCAATAATGAGCGGTCCCTTAGTCTCCCAAAAAGTATAGCTGACTTACATCTTTAGGATCCAAATGCAATGTGAATGAAAAACTCTTTTCATCCAAAGATACAAGCGAAGCTGTTGACCCTCTGTGGACACCATTTACAACCAACACAGTCTTACCTAAAGATGAAAATCCAAATACTCCTTAATGCATGTCGCAATACATCGTAACAATACTTGTTGAGGACTAGGTTAAGAGAAATTAAACAAAGGCTCCTACGATCAAGCCAACAGGTGAATGCGAAACATTCAGACCCACCCCTGCGTCCAATGCCCCACCCTCCCTTCCTTCCAATGCCATCACCATGGACAAGGCAGGTGACCACTACATATTGTGGGCTCAATGTTCACAGATCCTCCCTTCTGTTAGGTGATATTGCTCCACTGACCCCTCCCCCCACTCCTTGCATTTAACTTCCCACCCTCCCCTCCCCTCCCTCGAATGCCCTCCCCATTGGTAAGACAGGTGACTTTTACAGTGGTAACAGCTGATAGAGCAATTCATATAGCCTGTGAACAGACTTTTTTTGGGGGAATTGGGTTACGTTAAAATCGGCGAGCGAAGCGAGGACTGGGGAAGAGGTAAGGGGGGCTGTCCCTCCCTCTTCCCCAGTCCTCGCTTCGCTCGCTTCGCTCGCTTCGCTCGCCGATTTTAACCTAACCCAATTCCCCAAAAAGTAGCCTGTTCACAGGCTACGTACGGGAAGCAATTGAGTAATATATATAGATAGGCAGAGCCTAACAGCGAAGCACTATAAACAAGCTTAACTAAGGTGAAAGGTCGGAAGCACAAGAATTAAGATTGACGACCGGGCTATTTTTCAACTTTAGCAATTCTCAAAAAACAGTAAGCTTATTACCCGACCGTCTGCACAGTACATTTAGACCGTAGAAAAGTTCACAAAAACAACTTTTCTCCGTCTAGAATTACAGGTACGACTACTTTCCGAATAAAATACAGTTTTTGTTTGCCAAAACTTGCCCGAGAAACTGATTTAAAAATCAAAATTGCAAAAATACACAAACATATTTGCATAAGGCGATGCGAGTGAAGATAGAACAGGGGTGCTTACCATTAAGCCAAGAAAACCGGTATTTTCGGTTGGAAAGAAAATGGTAAGGTTGATTTTCCGAGAATTCCGGTTGGAACAAGTGGACAACCTGCTGATCCCACTGCTACAACTAAATCAATATGCTTCGCGTATTCATGAGTTAAAAAGGGATCATGTTTGGCTGGGGTACTGGAGGATTGATGCACCAATGTACTTACTATCCTAACAATCTTATAAACTTTACTTTGCATGACTTAAATGTGGAAAATTTCTGCTTTGACCTGAACGTTGTTACTCTGTCAAACTACATACAAAGTTACTGCATGTACAGGTGATGCTAGAAGTTTGTCAGTGGTGTTCTTTTGACTATGTCAAGTCTATCGTGCTGTTGTTCTGTATCAAGTATTTTCTTGGTTTGCACATGACGTCATAAAAATTCAAAAATCTAAACTATCCATCCAACAAAGCTGTTTCCAACATAATATGTGGACAGATGTGTTAATTATGTTTTGCTTCTGTGTTGTGCAGGTTTTAAATTTCTATAAGCCGTGAAAAAAAATTGAACCAGTTCGACGTTATTTTGTATTATAGATGCTCATAGAAGCCGATTTAATGAAATTATAGTGAATGCAATCTCTTATTATGAGATTTTAGGTGTAATCAAGACTAAAACAAGTTTTTGCCACCATGTTGGTGTACTAAAGTGATACACCAAGATGGCCGCTCCATACATTTTTACTAAAAATGTCTAATGCTCTTGCGCTTCAAAATTTGGCCCAGATGTGTAGATTGAAACTTTCTACAATTCCTTAAACATTATGGAATCGAAATCTGTTCTGTGATATGACGTAAGCGCAAATCAGATTGTTGTAGCCCGTGCGCGCATTCTTTGTTCTGTCACACTTTGTAATAATCGTTTGCACTTTGTAATACCTATCGCACTTTGTTATAACACTTGTCGCACTTTGTAATAAAATAGTTGTCGCACTTTGTAATAAAATAGCTGTTGCACTTTGTAATAAAATCATCGCACTTTGTAATACCTGCCACATTTTGTTATAACACTTGTCGCACTTTGTAATAAAATAGTTGTCGCACTTTGTAATAATATACCTGTTGCACTTTGTAATAACGCCGTCGCACATTTTAATGAACTTCTAAATATTAATTATTTTGGATAATTTGTGGACAAACTAATGGACTCACTAACTTGGAGGTTAAGGGGGAGGGGTGTCACTCAGAGAGCAAGGACACAAATGCATCCTCCATCAGGTCTTCATGTGGGAAATTCAAGGATTCCCTTATAAATCGGTGCCGTCCTTTAGCCTGTGTTGTATGGTGGTACTTTGATATTTTCATTGCCCGAGTTCATTCAAAAAGGTATCCTGGATAATCGCCAGCAGAATTGCTTTATTAACGATGCTCCAGCTGAAATTTGACCTTTTAGTTACGGCAAAACTTTTAGGATGTGATATAAAAGCAAAATTATATTTCGAAAGGCACAGCTTTTCTTTTTCAAGGTCTTACAAGGTGCGCGAAAATAGGGAATTGAAAACCGTGCGGAAATTAAGCTAATTTTTAGGATTGTTATTCATGTTAGGATATAAGCTTTTATTGAAGTCAAAAAATTTTGATACCCAAAAAATAAACGCTCCTGCGCTCATAGACGCGCTCCTCAATGAATTCGGCAATGAAAATACCAAAGCTCAACCATACAACACAAGCTAAAGACAATAAAAGGAGGCACTTATTTACAAGAGGGAACCCTTGAATTTCCCCCATAAAGACCTTGGGGAGGATGCATTTGTGTCCTTGCCCTCTGAGTGCCATCCCTCCCCCTGTAACCCTTGAGTTAGCGAGTCCACTAGTTTGCCCACAAATTATCCAAAATAATCATTGTTTCAAAGTTAATTACAAAGTGCGACAGATAATTTCATTACAAAGTGTGACAGCTGTTATTAGAGTGATTTTACTTCATCTGTGAAACACTATATAACAATTAGTGTGTGATAGTCTAAATAAAACAAAAGGAAACAATGGAATTATAGTCTAATAGTGTGTACTATTCAACTAACTATTTCACAGATGAAGTAAAATCACTCTACAAAGTGCGACAAGTGTTATTATTACAAAATGTGACAGGTATTACAAAGTGCGATGATTTTATTACAAAATGCGATAGGTATTACAAAGTGGGACAGAACGTACGTCTCTAGCTCCTAGCTATTTATCCTTACTTCTTCGTGAAGCGAAGGAAATATGAGACGTTTGTGCGCAAGCTAATGATGGTATATGACGCACCACTCGGATGTACTTTTTACATATTTTTAGACAGCATCATATCAAAACTACATTGATCAGTGGTAGCAAATATTCTGACATTTGTATTGCAAAATAGTGTCTTTACCTACAATTTACTTGCAATCGTAATTTGTCAAAATTGAACTTACAACAGAAAATGAACCTTCAATTCTTTGTAATATTGTGGAAATGCAACCTTAAAAACCTTGGTAAGGGAGGAGAAACAAAATGACGTTCCTTTTTCATCGTCAAATGTTCAAAGAAGAAACAGCCAAAATTCAAATGAAAAACAAACAGTAAAACTCCTTAGTTTGAAAACTAACAAATGACTTCCCTGTTAATTAGTACAAGTGTGCTTTATCATTCAATGGAAATTACAGCGGAACAGACAAATGGCCTTATAGTGACTAAGTGGAAAATCAAATTCACAAATAATTACTAAATTCGTACTAAAAAATTGATACATTTATTTTCCAAACTTTAATCTCGCTTTCAGTGCCCTTGTTGATATGTTATACATCTTACTGTAGTCAAATGGCAAAACAATGAGAAATTTTGACAATTAACTGTAGCATCATTCTGAAAAACCAGACAATTTACTTGCTATTTCAGTTCAAAGTTCTATCTTAGCAATTAGTATTTCAAAGCAACATCTCTTTGTACAACTGAAAATTAAAGCAAGTAAGTTACTAATAAGGCAAAGGAACTAGTTGAACAGGTGATAACAGTAGCTTTCTCTATTCGTCGCGGGTTAAGTCTGATGAAAACCCTTAGCAGGCAAAATTTAATAGAAAAGACGACAAAAAGTACATGTACAATGTAACACAATTAATACTGAACACCGGGAAACATGCCCTTAAAGGTTTTCCAAAGCAATCGTTTTGATTACTGTAAATTGCAATCCCTAATATGACAAAAAAGACACACAAAATGGCTCATAATATTCACCGAGATATTCCTTACTAAAAAAAGGAATACTTCTAGTCAATTTCCTCTGAGAAAAAACCTTCACTGAAAACTGACAAACTACTGTCGTATGTGGAATTGCTTTTACTGAGAAGTCGTTTAAAAAATTTAAATCCAGTCTCCCCTGAAAACTGACTAGTAGGCAAAATGGTTTACAACTTTGAATGAAAACTTAACATGTACAAGGAGTACGATTTTCACGAATAAATTGGTCCACAAATGAATGCCATATTGACTTTTTTAAGTTTGGTATTGACAGGGGAAAAACAGCATTGCATCAATAAGAAAAATAGGTCCGCAACGCGTACATGTGTCCACCCGAAGGTTATGCATGTTTATCTGTTTGGTTTATATCTGGGCAATTCTCAAGCGCGACGCATTTTTCGGACGTTTTTAACAGCCATAGGTATGTTTGAGAGCAGTAAATGGCCTGATATTTCCACCTGAAAAATGAGTCTTATCTACGGTACCCCTACTTACTCTTGATGAAAACCGTGAAACAACTTTTTGCCAATTCGCCTCGATTTTAACGTCCTTGCTGACGACATATTAGGGGCCGACATTGTCCGACGGTCAAATGCTATAACATTGAGAATTTGCGATTGTATTTTAAAGTTGAAATTGCCAAAATGTTCCTTGGATATTTATAAAGTTTTTTTTTTCCTGTTGACGAGAACTGTATTGATGAAACAATGAAGTTATTCGATTTCGAGGTTTCATTCTCTTTGTGCTATCATGTATCAGTTCATACTGGAATTTGTTCGTTAAACCGCGTGGTAAAATGTTTTATATCTGTGTTGCACTGTATTTCGACTGAACTAAGAAAATTATATTCGAATATGAACGGTGGCGATAAAAAAAAAAATGAAAAAATGGTCATCTTTGAATTTGAGCTGCGCTTAAAGTAAAACTAGTTTCTCTACCTCTTTCTTTGTTTAAGTTGGTTGTCTTTCTTTCTTCCTTGCTTGATTCTGACATTTATACTTTCCTTGTATCCTGCATAGAAATAAAACTAATCAATATATGCCATCACGTTTTTGATATCAAAAAGGTAGACACGAATTTTTTACTTTTTTTATTAACTGAGTCAATAACGAAGGTAAATTGAACACCGACCGTAAAAAGATTTAAAAACTGCTGTTTCGAGCGCTACACCTTCGTCAGAGCGAATTACAAAGGCTGAGTCTTCACGAATGGAATGGAATGGAATTCGAATGACGAAGGGCGAGCGCTAGAAAAGTCACCTTTTGAATTTCCTTCCGGTGGCTAATTTACCTCATCAAATCAGTTTTCATTCTTTCTTTTTTTGATCCCCCTTCATGACAGAAATTGCGAAGATACCTATTAAAGCTAATCAATCAACTCACCTCTTTAAACATTATCATGTCCAAGTTGATGGAAGCTCTGCTGCGATTTTTCATTTCTGTGTTTAACCTAAAAAAATAGAAAACTATCATGTAAGTATACGTATTCGCTGGGTAATGTGTCTTTCTAACTAAAGAATCATAGGTCGAAGTTAAACGGGACTGAAGCCTCCCTCCCTAGTCCAAAATTCTTTTGAGGGAGATTTGTTGTCTTGAACTCACTGGTATTTACTGGGACAAAAGATATGTAACTCTCAAATAAAGCAAGGACCACTTGGACAAACAGCACGGCGAAGTGAAGCCGGCGGATCTTGGTGTAGATCAGGATCAGCAGTATTGAATAAAACGTAAAACTAAATGCAAGGCTGATCGGACAGCTATAAAGGGTATTTTATTGCCCTTTCGGTTAGGCAAAACTAAACTTCATCGGGGGCTACAAAGAGCTAAGTCACTTAGCTCTTTGTAGCCCCTGATGAAGGTTAGTTTTGCCTAACCGAAAGGGCAATAAAATACCCTTTATAGCTGTCCGATCAGCCTTGCATTTAGTTTTACAAAAGATATGGTCTTTTTAACTCGTTTAATTTTTCCTGACTACGATTAGTCTCTCTTATTTCTTCCAGGGATAGCCGCGAGAGCGAAACACCTGATGGAATCGCGCCGCAAGGAAAGTCGCGCGAGTGAAACACGCCGGTGATTCACGTCTCCTCGTGACATATTTTTCGCGTGTTTTGCTTACTCCACCATTCCTTAGAGTCGTTCATTGTCTTTTTCAGAGAGAGAGAGAGAGAGAGAGAGAGAGAGAGAGAGAGAGAGAGAGAGAGAGAGAGAGAGAGAGAGAGAGAGAGAGAGAGAGAGAGAGAGAGAGAGAGAGAGATGAATTATTAATATTATTATGTCGATTTTAAGCGCTCTTGCGATTATGAGACTAAGCCCTAATGCACTTCTGATTAAGATCGTTATGCCGCTTGTGGTTACCAATTAAGCTAACTTCCTATTCCCTCTCCTTCCTTGTCCGTGCCATACAAGAACCAGTGGTGGATCGTGGGAAGGCCCCCCCACCCCTACCTCTCTTATCTTGCAAAACAGTAAGAACCGAAGTGCAACCCCCCCCCCCCTCCCGCACCCTCCCCCCCCCCCTCCCGACCACAAAGAACAGATTTGTGCTTTTGTTGATCCATAATACAAAGCAATATTGCGAAAGAAGAAAATTAAATAGAAAATCGGTTATTCTTATAATAAATACGTACCTTATGAATAGTGTGCGTGAAGACTGATCACCAGTTGAAAGATCATATGTAAAGTCTCGGTTGTTCATAACTCGCTATTCCCCAAACAAAGTAATTGCGAGGACACCTAAACGAACGGCACAAAGGAAAAGCAATTATAGGCATTAAACTTTAAAAAACACTCGTGCCGACCCTGTGAGCTAAAGGCAGACAAAAATTGATTGAAAACTTCAACTGGACTTGTTAAAAGTAAAATTATAATTAATTAAAAAACTGCGATTAATTTTGCCATATGTTACAATAGTAACAGTATCAGATGCTGTGTACCGGATTGATAAATTTGCTGTAAATCGCGTCAGTCTGTGTCTCAAACCATATACAACGGTTATTTACTACACACCCGATTATTTAAGAAGTAATTCTTAAATATAGCTGAAACTTTAATTGCAGACTAATTTAGCTAAGTAGCATCTTAGTCATCTTATAACGTCCAGTGTTAATTTACCAGAATAACATATATCGCGTCAGTCTGTGTGTATCTCAAACCAAATACAACGGTGATATCTGTTTAGTAATGCACTGTTGATTAAGAGGCAATTGTACGTAATTATGGCGGCTGAAATTTTTGTTACAGACTAACAAAGTATAGAGTATTAATGGCGTCGAGTGTAAACTCAACCATCCGACCGCCTAAGCCATTGAGAACCCTCAATAAATGCCGCTTTCTTACCTAAAGTTCGTAGTTGTCGAAGACATTTCAAAATTATCGTGATTCATTCACGACTCGACAAAATAAACTGTTGTGGTCCGCATGCTAGGGCAGTGACTTTGTTCCTCATCTCGCTCAACATTAAAGTAAGCAAAATTTCGTTAACGTTTGCTAACTAGAATTATCTGTCGACATGAATATAACTCCTTCAGCCTCCTTCGCTTTCCTCGTGGTGAAGGTGCGAAGAAAAATATGAATAATGAATTGTTAATTAATCTCTGCATTTGCAATTCGAATAAGAATGTGGAAGCATTTGCCCAGGAAAATATGTTTCTTTGTACAAAATATTTAAGAAAAAACGTCCACCGTTTAAGCAGGATAGATTGGTAGTTCGTGGTTTTGTTCTCGGAAATAATTTCCCGTCTAAATTGATCTTTTTTGGTTGTATTCAAAACCTGCAAGCTTATATACACTGTACGTAACCCTTGATTGATAAAGGCTTACTAAACTAAACATGAGGTACATGCGATTACACGCACCACGGTAAATGGCATTTCCCATGGCTACATCATCCCGCGGTGCATCACACTTAGGTTTAGTATACCGTATTAACCAGCGGTTACACGCGATTTGTGATTTGCCAAGGTAAAAATATGTCACGCAATTCAGTGAATCACTTTTTCTTTGCGGTTATGTGTTGATGTTAAACGGAGCATCGTGATTGGCTCTTGTACCTTGGGCATCAAAATACCATTGCAACTTACCACGTTAAATGTCATAGGTGCTTCCTTTTTTTCTTTTTTATGTATCCATGGATATTTACCACTATATGCAGTTTCCCGTGGTGAAAGGGCCATTTACCACCGTAAAAGTGCTCCGTGTATAAACCGCACCTCATGGTCTCATAGGACTTGTTTTATGTAGTCAACTGTTTATATCTGTATGAATACAGCCGCATTTCGTTTTCCTCGCTCCCAGACGTTTTTTACTGCAGAGGGGAGAGGGAGAGAGTTGATAAACGTTCATGAATTGCCTCCGTGAAACACGATGATCTCCCGGCTCCCCACTCACCTCCCTTTCTATCCAAAACATTAACCGAGAAATCGCCCATGTCCAATATACACGAACGGCGATTTGTCAAAACAGCCTCACAATCCGTACCATTGGTGAACGGAATCCATTTGACAAAGCAACTTTATCATGGCATTGGTACAAATGGTAATAACCGGAGTAGATCCGTTGATCAGCTGTAAATTGCATCTCATTATGGAAAATGCATCATTATGGGTTGTGAGCCGTGCGAATAGTTTATCGATTGGTATCACTGGTACAAATGTTGAAAGGGATTGTGAAAATGGTTGTCCGTTGGCCATTCGTAAACTACATGTCATTAGTTAAACTTAACAGGATTAAAGACACAAGGTCCGCTCCCTTACATAAGCTAAGGAAGCGGAGACCCCTTTTTAATTCAACACTAATTAATCGGGCTGGTTTGTTGCCAAGCCAGCGCGATTTATAAAATTGGCTGTGATTCATGGTCGCAAATGGATATATCTTCTAGAAACTTCTTTTTGAAATGTTTTTTGTGACTTAGACATTAGATAAGAACCAGACCTGAATATTTGGGAGGTTGTTAGTTAAGGTGTAAAAGTTTCGATACAGTTTTCTGGAGACCATACCGACATTTTTCAATCAGTTTTTAAGCGGTCTTCTCCAATTCAGATCAAAGTGAAATGTTTACCACTAACTGGTTTTGAATTGAAGTTTGGCAAGATGTATTTTCTGGTAAAATCGATATTACAAGAAACTTCGAAATCAGTAAAAGTGAAATTTTGCACGTTATAAAGATTTCGCATTGAAAATCCCACATAGACATCTTAAAATATGGTATATGACATATATATTTTGCAAGAATAAAAAAATTCTGTATGTTTGATTTCATATAAATCGCAACAACATTTCAAACCTTACTATTCATGTAATGGTAATAAATTGATCGAGAGATTATTAACACTGGTTTTGTGAAATTACTTAAAGATACGGTCAAAAAGTAGATTGTTATGTTTGTACACCTTCAAAGTTTTGTTTACTTTCTCTTTTGCGATCTTGAGAACTACCTTTTTTCCTAACATCGCTTCATGTGCAATTTTTGGGTATTTTTCGACTTTAATCGCTTTTGCAAAAATCTGAGAAACGGCTCGATGGATTTTTTTTAAAAACGTTCACCACGCATGCTTACCGATGTGCAAAATATTATCTGAAAGTTTTATTGACATTGATTCACTGGAAACGAATGAAATTTCGTTTTTTGCATATTAATGTATTTGATAACCTGTCCAACAAGTTTTTCAATCCAAACACGGCTGCCATTACTGATTTGCATGTTCCTGAAGTTCCAAAAGATAGACAGCGAAAGTGATAGGAACTTCGGGAACATGCTCCGAACATGCTCCGAACATGCAAATTTAATGGAGGCCGTGTAAATGCGAAATGTATGGCCGAAAAAAAAAAAACGTTTTGAGACACGATCTGGACAGACTACTAAATACATTATTTTCTTCCGAGAAATGCATAAAAATGAATTTATAAATTTGATCCAACAGACACTGTAATTTTTAGAGGCCCCATTGTTTTAAATAGCCTCAACAACAGTCTTAGAAAACAGTCAGCCTTAGTTAAAGAGAAGTAATTTGGATCAAATTAGTTTTATGAAAGGAACATGTGTTAATTTAAGTAAGGGTTAGACGATTTTGTGTACTATTAAAATCGATTAAAATCGATAATTTATTGAATTTAACTATATTTTCTCCCGGGGGGGGGGGGGGGTACTCCCTATAATGGGCTATACGGGGATGCTCCGCCCGAAAGGGGTACCTTTTTTAGGCTGGCGGTATATGAAAGGGTAGGGATTTCACGAGTTGAAGTATATGAAAGGGTAAAGATTTCACGAAGAATAGGAAAGGGTAGGGAAAACACCGGTTGAAGTATAAAAAAGGTGGGAAAAAACTGCCATTTAAGTATTATAAAAAGAGCCTTTCAAAATATATCAAACAGACGCACGTAAAGGCTATATGAAAGGGGTACCATTTTCAATGAAAGGTATATGAAAGGGGTACCTTTTCTGTCAAAAACGGTATATGAAAGGGTAAGGGTTTGGACCTAGGGGCGGAGCATCCCCGTACAAAACTTTGTTGGGTACCCCCCCCCCGGGTATTTTCTATACAATGTAATAATTAATGTTGATGTAAATAGGTTTACAATTTAGTATTTTGTTTGTGCTTTAATTTAAAGGTCCACATCAGCCTTGTACTGACATTCATCGGACCTTTTCAAGTAAAGTATTACGTACTTAAACTGTATGCATATCAGTAGTTACAACGCGTCCAGAACGCGTGTACTCGGCTTAAATACAATACAGGCACTTATGCACTGCCGCATAACTACCCTACTGCATGAATTATAGTTTACTGAGTGCCTGTATACAAACGCATTACGTCCAAGGTTATACTACTTTGTTTTCAAGCTGTTCATGGAAAAGCACCTCGCTACATTACTTGGTCCCCTTTCTGGCGGGGCTTTAGCTCCACACTCTCAAGCATAAAAAAACAACAACAAAAACAAAAGAAGAGACAACCCTGACAAACAAAAGAAAAAAAGAACGAAAGAAACCTAACTATTTATGTAAACACATGTTATATTTTGTCTAAACATTTCCCTAGCATGATCCTGCTTGCATGCCAGACATGCCCCCAAACCCACCTAGAAGCTCGCGCCTTCGGCGCTCACTACCATAACAAATCGGTCATTTTTTCAACACCCCCCCCCCCCCAACCCCCTACCCAACCGCCCCTATCTTGGCAATGCACTGCTTCCGCCGCAATGAAAAAAGCGATTTGTGGGGCATGAAATGTCAAATTATAACATTATAATAGTAGCGTCGAAACGTCGGCGATTTTTATAGTTTTCTTATGGAATTTAAGAACATTTTAGCGTTTAACTTTGTCCTAAAGTTGAATCGGACAATGACATGAGGCAGTTTGTTAAATTGGACAGTTTCATGACCCACTTGCATTTAAAGCTTAAGGCTAAGTAAATGTAAAAGGCGGCTCTGGGGACGGAAGTGATAGCCAATAGAAAGGAGATCACCGAACCTTTTTTTTGTGTAATTTCACTGAGGATTCCCTAAGGTCGGCACACACGAGGCGACTAGTAGGCGCGACTAGTCGCCTCGTGTGTGCCGAACTTTAGGCTCAAACGCAAATAACTTAGTCTTAGTCTCCTACACAGATAAAGGCTAGGAAGGAGACTAAGCTCCCCTATGATTTATGTAATTTAGCTCCTTATTTCGTCTTTATATCTGCAAGAGAATTTTTAATAAACGATCATTATATAGACATTAATAACTCAGTATTTGTATTATTTTTATATATTTTGTAATTTTAGAATTAGAGGGCTCGTCTGTAAATTACTTGACGTTAATTCAATGGTTCCTGTCCTACAGGGTCCTAGATTTTTGCTTGTTACCACATTCCTGCTTTAGTGTGATGGTAATGGTAAATCCATGGAGAACGTTTGCGTTCTATTTCAAGTCCACCCTTGACAACGCTGTCGATTATGTCCCAGTCCTCGCCACCCCAAGATGATTTGTTCGCGAAGGCTTTTGAAAATCCTCCGGAGTTGTTCCAGTCCTGTTTATACATTGCTATTGTTCCATAGCTGTAATGGTACCAGCGCCCTTTGGGCAAAGCGCTACTGCCACCGCAAGAGAGGAAAACGATTTGAGGGGCGTATACCATCTTACCTTTAACGCAATGCTGAGAAGGGAAAAAGAGAAACAAACATTAATCGACTTCGACTAATGAGTCGAACCGTCGTGTAAAATAGAAACTGGACTGTTCGATTTATTAAAGGAACCGATAGGTTTTTCGTTCGAGTTAACGAGAGTTCCAGAGTTCCATTTGCTCACTTAAACGCACTCATATAACCACCCCCGTCAAATTTTTACACCTGTCAAATGACGCCGACCCGACGTCGCTCTGGTATGAACAGTGAAGATAATTAACAATTATTATGCATGTTGCACTTGTAAAGACAAGAGCGCGCACAAAAAAGTGATCAATGCACAGCAGTCAACTTGTAAGTAAACAATTTACGTCACTTCTGCATGCATAAAACTATTGTCTGTAAGTATGACGTCACTTCTGCATGCATAAAACTATTGTCTGTAGGTATGACGTAACAGAAACAGCAAGCAATAATTAGCTGCGTGCTTATAGCCAATCAAAATCGAGCTAGTGACACCAATGTATAATAATACTAATTAATATGTCATTTAAGCAAAATTGTGAAAGTGGTAATTTTCAATTTGGTTTATAGAATAGGGCACACCATATGTTACGTGACATAATGCTCGTAAATATAGCTCCATCAAATCCAAGTTCGCACATGATCCCCCGGGGCATTTGTATTTTTTTAAATAATGTTGCAAATTCCCCACGGTGGGGTAAGCTCATACGTACAAATCCCCACGGTGAAGCTTCTGGAAGAGTGCAATTGCAAGCTTTCTTTCCGCCATCTTTCGTTCACATGTGGAAGCAACAGTGCAAATTATAATTTTGCACATGTGAGTGAGGGTGGGGGTAGGCTCCGGTTCACTTGAAAAGTGTGGACCCAAAGGACGTTTATCAACTCATTTTATATATTTCTATATTAGGGGCAATCATGAGATTTAAAATAAACAACGATGCATGTACGACTTTTAAAATCTGAAAGATATCGTCGTTGTCTTATGAGAATTATTGTCGTAAGGGAAGAATTTAAACGGGGTTTTGTCAAGACGGCCATAAATAAGTGGAGCATCCGCTTCCGCGAGTGTCCGCTCAGAGAGCTTTGACTTTCTTTATTTTCTTAGCTTATCGAAACAATGCTCTTGTGTTGTCGTTAGTAGCCTTGGAACCTTGCAGACTGACTTGGAAGTCATTTGTAGTGTAAAGCAACCACACCATCGCCTTTGAACAAAACTAGCCTGTTCCAGGCGTTCAGATAGTGGGGAAAGCGCGAAGAAAAGCGAACGAAAAAATACGGGGAGGCCTTCCCCAACTATTCGCGCTTTCCCCACTGTCTTTACGCCTGGAACAGGCCAGGATAAAACACGGACTACAGTCAACACTCTCAAAGCGGGCACCTCTGTAATGGCGGACAACTCTCTTTAGGGGGAGAATTCGGGCGCGTCCTTCACGTTCTCGCGCACCCGCACCCACAACTCTCTTAGGCGGACATCAGTGCTTGGCGGTTTCCGGCCGAATTTCACTTGTTGTCTGTAACTAGACTCTCTATAATGCGGACACGTCTCTTAGACAGACAGTCAGGGTTGGTCCCGAAAGTGTCCGGCTTAGAGAGAGTTTACTGTATCACGTGACCGTACTCTTTTCACCCATTCTTACCTTGCGTACATCGTTAATCAACTGACTTCCAAGGTCAAGATGTAGATCTATGGTGACGACAATGGCGTTTGGGTCCTTTATCGATTGTATAGCTTCACTGAGAGAAACTGTGCGTGAATACTTTCCAGGCTTGATAATGAAATTATATTTCTTCAGAGTGCTTCTTTGGAAAGCCTGTTCTAAATCAATATCGGGGCTGTCAAAGTCATAAATAACCACGTGTAAATGTTCATCTTTTGTTTCCTGTATGATCTTTTCAACATTCCTGATGAAATGATGGACCCACCGACCCAGATTCTTGGCTGTGAGGATAAGATAGACATCCGCCGTCCTGTTCCACTGCAGGCCCTTCGGGTAACACAATGGAACATTTTTTCCGTTCGGTTGAAACACATACTCTGCCAAGATATAATTCCTTCCATCGGCAAGATCTTTAACAACAAGTTCAAGAAGATATCTGCCTCCTTTCTGAGAATCTTCTTTCTTCTCGACGCGCCGAATGGACTCGAGTTGATATGCTCTGTAAAGAAAATCACGACGTTAAAAAGGGAACTTGCCATTCCCTCGCGCGTGATTGGATTCTGTTTCTAAACAGCCAATTGAAACCACTGGTTATCAACTTAGAATTATAAGATGTAATAAACGTTGTTTCGGGATTTTTTTTTTTTCGCTTTTTACCATTTTCTTTAGAAATATAGTTGAGCCTTCGTGTGCAACCGCCTCTCTTATTAGCGACCGCTTTTCCAAAATACCATTTCTTTTTTCAGTCAAACCACTATTGTTGAAACCTCTCGTAAGCGATCGCGACCACTTTTAACGCTGGTGATTTGAATTTTTCTATTGTTTTTAACTTTTGGCAGGCGACCACTGACCCAATAATGCATTTAGGGGATAGTACAAAAGTTATTTGCCAAAGATACTAACCAAAACATTTAAAAGAGTTCTATTTCCAAGTTAATCGTGTCAATAACAAAATTCTCGATTGTGATTGGTCATCCGCGCGCCTATTTCTTACGTAATTGGCGCGCGGTCACGTGGGTGTCCAATTACAGCTGTCCAATTACAACTTTTTGGATAATTGGATAGCTGTAATTGGATAGCTGTAATTGGATAGCTGTAATTGGACACCTGCGTTGCGCGCGCGTCAATCAGGTGCACTTAAATGGGTTTCTTTTTTTCGCTGTTTTCCTCCTGCTTTCAAACTGATAAAAAATATCCTTTACATTTGGATTACAAAAAACTACAAATAGACTTTTTAATCTCGAATTTTGTTATTGATGCGATTAATTAGTAATTGAACTTCGTGTCGTACAATTCATGGGTAATCGTGCTCGTAATTTCAAATCGTCCCCGCGCTACGCGCTCGGCCGATTTGAAATTACTCGCACGCGGTTACTCCCTGAATTGTGCTCCACTTCGGTCCAATTATTATTACTAATAACAAAGTGCGACAGCTTATCTTATTACAAAGTGCGACAAGTGTTATTACAAAGTGCCAATGGTATTACAAAGTGAGACAGTTTTATTGCAATTAAAGTGCGACAGCCTATTTTATTACAAAGTGCGAGAGGTATTACAAAGAGAGACAGTTTTGTTACAAAGTGCGAGGATTTTTACAAAGTGTGACAGAACAGACTACTCGCCCATATTTCGGTGCCACTACAGACGTAAAATGAATAATGTGTTACAATGCAACTCCAATTCAACGAAAATTTTGTCGCTTGTGTCAATTGCAAAACTTCTGTATGATAATTAAAAATAGTTTTCGCAGATAGGTGCTTTGTACATTGAAGTTTTTACTAGCCTGCGTGGTAGGCTAAGTTACTGCAGGTTCATGGCATTCAAAGTTAAGATCCCTGTGGTTTGACCTCTCGTAAGCGACCACCTCCCGTAAGCGACCACCTTCCCGCGTAAGCGACCACCTTCCGTAAGTGACTATCTCCCGTAAACGTCCACCTCCTGTAAGCGACCACTTCCCGTAAGCGACCACCTCTCGTAAGCGACCACCTTCCTTAAGCGACCACCTCCCTTAAGCAACCACCTCCCGTAAACGACCACCTCCCGTAATCGACCGGTTGGTTTTAATTTGCATGTTAGCCGGGTGGTCGCTTACGGGAGATTCGAATGTAACCCCTGTCCATTTTATTTAACTGAATCCCTAAGAAAGCAGACTTGAAAAGACATTGCCGTGGAAATCCACGGACTTATTAGAATTCTGTAACCGACTGAGACATTCAATGTGATCATGAGTAGTCTATTCTATGAGCCAGTCAATCATCTGATGAATGTATCCTAATGACATATTATGTCTATTCTCCTGATCCTTGTGAATTATATTTCATTTACATTATATTTCAAAAGTTCAGAAAATTGTGCCACGCCAGATACGAAAAATCTCTAAAAAACCACCCTTTAGATGTGACCAAAAAGAATGGTGAAACGTATTCCCTTTAGAAGTGTAGTTGGCACTGCACCTCGAGAAAAAAGGTACAAAAACAGATACAATTACTTGATACTTTTTATAGCATTACCCAACCTAATTACTGCATAAAAACTGAAACGAAAAAAAGGCAGCATTCGAGAAGACTGACGGACGTAGAATGATAACTATTTCCCGCCAAACCCTTAAATAGTCCCGAGATGTCCCATAACGACACGCGGGCCTCTATATCGTGCAGTCGGAATTAATTTCTGACTAATGGCCTTCCACCATTCTATTATTTGCCATTCGAATATTATAGTTTGATTACTGGACCAAAATGCGGATACCACTCTATTTTCCCCCATTTACTAGAGTTGTAGTAGCACATCTTCACTTCGGATACTTTTTTCGATCAATAGGAATATTATGTTGTCTCCCCCGCCCGAGTGTCGCATATGATTTTCGCGCGCGTTCGTGTGTTTCGCTTGTTCGACGCCCTAATAGAAATGAGAGATTATTCATAGTTGAGTATGACAGGTACTCGGCAAGAATGCAAACGGACACACGTGCAGCACAGAAAAATAAGACAATTTAAATGTGGCCTTCATCGCCACCTTTTATCAGGACAGAAAGTCTAGAATAAATATAAAAGCCTGGGTGGGAATCCCATTTAAGAATGACGGGGGTGCTCGTAGGAAATTTTCGAAAAACACCGTTAAAAGTATTAGAATCTCGTTTCATGGGCGTGGCTCAAATAAGTTTTTACCCCTAAGATGTAACAATTCTAAACCAACAGATGTCCTATTCTGTCATATTTTTTCGGCTAAAGGTACCGTGATAATTCTAACGGTAGTCATTTAAGATTTTAGCACCCAAAGTGGAACAAATGTACAAATTTTGACCCTTAAAAGGTACGACGAGTACCCCAATCATTTTTATATTGGAGTTCCCCGTGCGCATGTGGCGACAACTTACCCATTATAAGCTTTTTTAAGGGATTTCATGTATCGTTTAACTACAGACGTAGCCTCTCGTTCATCCAAAGGATATCCAGCCACAAACGCTTTCTCGCCCCTTGGATTCTTGATGATTCCCCCAACATTTGAGAACGGAAAGCTGTAGATTTTTTTGTAGGCGAAATAGACGCCGTGGTATTGTCCAAAGTTAAGCGGCAAATTTGCGGGATCGAGAAGATAACTGGGTCGATATTCACAAAAATCTAACGACCTTTCCACTCTTTTGTGTTCTAAGTAGAGCAACTTCTCAGGCTTCATGTACTTGTTAGGGTAGCCTTTCTGATTTTTAGCCGAGCAAGAGAGAGCGTCTGGTAATTCATCGTCGAACATCAACTTTCCCGCTTTCTCGCTGTCATTTGTGTACAACGATAGAAACTCGCCTTCGATAATCTCAAAAGAAGATCGTTGCGGTCTTCTCCAACCAACCTTAAGGAAATTTCCATTCACATGATTCAGCTCACCTAGGGAGTACAATATTTCTATATAATATCTTCTTCTCGCCTTCAAAAGAACACCTGATGAAACCTGCCATCTTGATGTATCGAAATCCAACCTCTTTAATGGTTTTTGCAAATCAAATGGTCTCAAGGAGACCACCCTTTTAGCTTCCTTCCAGTTGTTGTTCGGACTAAGCCAAATATCAGCAAAGCCGTTTGTAGCCACAGCGAAATGATACTCACCAGTCAAATTCGGGAGAAGGTAGCCGAGTAGTCGATGACCATCATCGACTTTGCGGAAATTTTCGATCAGTATTTCTGTTCTAAAGGCAACGTTCCTCTCATCTGGCGCATTTGGGAAAATTGGAAAATTACAAAGTGTTTCGATGGTTTTCACACAATTACTTTTCCAAATATGTTGGTTTAAACCCTTTGGAAAAACGAGAAAGTCTTTTTCACTGTCTTCAGGGTCGTTCGTTGAATTTTCTGGCGATAGAAAATCATCGATGGTGAAAAATGTTGAGTTTAGCAGCAGCTGTGAAGTTTCCGTCCTTAATCCTTGAGGGGTCATTGGGAAACATTGTCGCCAACTAAAAAGACAAATTTGGGCCAAAACCACGAGTAAAGAGATCAAAATTGTGAATGTAACTACGGCGAATTTAATCCGGAGGAGATTCATAGTAATTGGATTTAAAACCACAACATGATGCTTAACGGGTGCGCGGCGATGAGTCACCAAATAGACTTTCAACAAATATAGGTCTCGCAAAAGTTTAGTCACATTTCACGGGTCTCGGCGTAGACCTGTTCTCTAAAGCAGTTCTCCACGTCTCCGCAAATCTCGATCAGTTTTTCGCTAAGCTGTCTTGGAGTCTTGCGGGTTCTCGTAGAGAATAAATACTCATCATTTACATCCCTGAATGAGACCTAAGGTACACCAGCCAGTAGTGCGCTATCAGTGGTGCTATGCTATCAGGACAGAGGATTTGGGTATTCTTTACAACGTATCTATCAGCAGCTGAGCATGTCTTGTCAATCCTGATAATTAGCTAAGTATATCGATATATATTTTACCACAAAGAAACTTTAAAGCAGGCAAAGTTAAGCTAGAATGACGTGGTTGATTCTCCGATGTCGAGGCATAGAACATAATTATAATAACCTGAACACCAAACAGCTGAACTACAATTCAGCAATTGATGTTGAGTCAGCTGTTTCAACGGTTTCTTTTTTCGGCCGAAAAATTATCACTTCTTACATCGCATTAGAAGAGAATTGATTTCTGTTGGCTATTGTTAAAACTTTTAGAAGTAGATGTTATGTTATTTTGTAAATTCAAGCGTGCATATTATGATAATTGAGGGTTGTATATATGTTACGGGTCAAATTTGATTTCAGGTTAATTTTGATTTTAGTCCATTTTCTTTTCTATGCTAATATATGATAATGAATATCAAACAAAGAAAAACCAAAATTAACCTGAAACTGATCAAATTTGACCTGTAACATAGACAATGCTACATATATATACGTATACATGTTATATATATATACGTATCTATCAGCAGCTGAGCATGTCTTATCAATCCTGATAATTAGCTAACTATATCGATATATATTTTACCACAAAGAAACTTTAACGCAGACAAAGTTAAGCTAGAATGACGTGGTTGATTCTCCGATGTCGAGGCATAGAACATAATTATAATAATCTGAATACCAAACAGCTGAACTACAATTCAGCAATTAATGTTGAGTCAGCTGTTACAACGGTTTCTTTTTTTCGGCCGAAAAATTATCACTTCTTTATTCATCGCATTAGAAGAGAATTGATTTCTGTTCGCTATTGTTTAAACTTTTAGAAGTACATGTAGATGTTATGTTATTTTGTAAATTCAAGCGTGCATATGATGATAATTGAGGGTTGTATATGTTACAGGTTAATTTTGATTTTAGTCCATTTTCTTTTCTATGCTAATATATGATAATGAATATCAAACAAAGAAAAATCAAAATTAACCTGAAACTGATCAAATTTGACCTGTAACATAGACAATGTTACATATATATAATTAATAACAACTAGTTTCTTTTTTGGATCTGTTTTCCGAGAATGCGGCTTAGTACGTAGCAGGTTTCCTAAAGATTTTTCCCTATGCGCAGACTTTCGTTTTTTTTTTTTTTTTATCAGGTTTTTGATGGCCTCTGTATCTTTACTTTTAGATACGTGCTCATTTCTCTCGCAGTTTAGTGATATAAATACAATAAAGTACGTATTAAAGTGGTGTCAATGATTATCTCACTCATCATTCTCCTTAATTACTTTCAAAGTGCATGATGGCTATATCGCTATTATGTCGTCCTCTGAGCATCGCTGTTGAATATATACACCTTATTCGATGGTTCAGAGCAGTTTTCAATTGAGTGTGAAAAGTAATCACACAATGGCCTTATCGTAGATGAGTACTCCACACCAACATATCAGCGGTTTCTCGCTTTCTTGACCCTATAGTCTCGTTTTGATGTTTACGCTCATCGTCGTCAGAGGTTCTCGTAAACATCAAAACGAGACTATAGGGTCAAGAAAGCGAGAAACCGCTGATATGTTGGCGTGGCGTACTCATCTACGATAAGGTCTGATTGGTTCATTGGATTGTTTACGACTGCTGTGATTGGTCAGAGTAATTACTTTAGTTTTGGTTTTACCACACTCAATTTAAAACTGCTCTAACATATAGAGTGATGAATTATTTTTACTTAACCGTTGAAATAGTTAGTAGAATAGTACGCACTATTAGACTATAATTCCATTGTTTTCTTTTGTTTAAGTTGGACTATCACACAATAATTGTTACTTTAGATAGTGTTTCACGGGTCAAGTAAAAACCACTCTAATACGCGCGGATATTAATTTTTGAACATGTTTTCTGGTTTTACGGGATCTTTTTTAACAATTTGGAGAGACTGAAGAAGGTAATTTCTTATTGCAATTTGCAGCAAGTCGAGTATAACCATAAACCTTGAAAACTATAAGCAATTGTTTTAATCTCTGTATTAGAAACGAAAAACATATGTATGGTACTATAATTGGTGGTTTGCACGTCTTCCATGTTGGAGGTCAAACACATTAGAAATCGTTAGCATAGAAATGAAATTTTTATTCCCAAAGGATGAAAATTTCATTGTTTTGACTGCCAGTATGGCCGACGTGCAAACCACCAACCAATAGGCTTGTTTCGATTTGTTAAATAAAATCAACTTGATATCGTGAGACCTGGAGAACAGAAACAAAGGAAACTGAATAAACATGTATCGTATATTTTCCCTTTGTTTGTGTCCTTTACCTCAATAAAGGCCTCAGGAATCAAGGTTAATTTCAATCTATCGAATATGGCGCCGCTTCTTGTCCTGATAGAAATCTCGGAGTCTCAATGGCGAAGTACATCTTTGCGAGAAAAAAAAAAACGTTTTGCGGGAGTTTTTTTTTTTTCGTGGGAGAAGCCCGTGAAAGCACTATTGTCGTCCGTTCTGCGTTAAGGCTTCTTAGTCTACTTCTATTTGCGAGACAAAAAAATATAATCTGCAAGCATGTAATGCCATATACCGTATCAAATAAGATATTGCGCGCATCGGATATGAAGGTAATCAAGCACTTACCCAGAATAACCTCTCTCAAGAGCATCCATATATCTGTGAACAACTGACCAAGCCTCTTCCTCGTCCAAAGGATTCTCAGCGTAAAACAGCGGCCTTGTTTTTTTATCTCTCACAATGCCCTCAACAATCGGGTACGGGAAGCTATACGTTTTGTGGGTATGTTTTCTCACTCCATCGTACCGTCGGAAGCCGAGCAAATTTGCAGGTTCGAGACGATAACTGGGCCTATACTCGCAGTAATCTAATATTCTTTCCACCGCTGTATGCTCCAAGTGGTGCAGCGTCTCTGCCGTCATGTATTTGTTCCCAGAGCCTTTTCCCTTTTTATCTGCACAAGAAACAGTATGTGGTAATTCATCGTCGAGCATTTTGTACTTCTCTTTGTCGCTGTCATTTGTATAAGGTGATAGAGACTCTTCGTCTATTATCTCAAAATTGGACTCTTGTTGACGTTTCCAAGCAACCTGAAGAAACCTTTCAGATTTATTTTCAGCGCCAAACGTGTATAATATCTCTATATAGTATCGCCTTCTGGCTTTTAGATGAATTCCAGCTGAAATTTGTGTTTTTGAGACATTAAACTGCCATTTTGGGATTGTAGAATCGACATTGAAAGGCCTGATGTATGCTATCCGTTTTGCTCCTCTCCATCTTTTGTTCAAACTCAGCCAAACCTCAGCGAATCCGTTCGATGTCACAGCAAATTGATATTCGCTGGTGGAATTTGGCAGCACGTAACCTATAAGGCGATGGCCATCGGTGACAGAATCTTTTGGCGTTGTGATCTCTGTTCGAAATAGTACTTTCCTCTCATCCGGGGCCCCTGGAAAAACTGGAAAATTGCAGAGTCTTTCAAGCGTCGTCACACAGTTGTTTCTCCATGCATGGTGGTTTAAACCTCTTGGCAAGTCGATAACATCCTCCTCGAAATCGGTGACCAAAGCCTCTTGAAATGAAAGCCGCTGTAACGATAAAATGATGGATGCCTTGAATTTTGTCGGAGGCGGAAAACATTCATGCTGACTAAACAAGCAAACGTCCGTCACAAGTAAACTAAACCACACAAAAACAGAACCAAACGCAACTGCAAGCTTTAACGTTCTTAGTTTCAGAACAGGCAAAAACGGCATGATTGTTTCTTTAACTGTAATCAATATATTTTGGCACAGTCTAGCCGATCCAGTGTAAGCCCTATATTTTAATGTACGTTCCAATAGTTAATAAAGCACAATGGTAATGAAACCTGAGAAATTTATTTGTTCGATGTCTTTGTTAAACGGCCTTGCCCGTGCACAGCCACAATCGATTTTTAACTTTGTTCGAATACCTAACCAATAGAAACGTTTCTACTAACTTATTCAGTCATAACCTGTGATCGAAAACAAAACGGATGTGGACGATTGTGGTAGTTTCAACATAAATTATACTCCTTTGTTATCATGTCACCATTGAAGCCCGTGCAAGGCTTTGTTTCATACTCCAATACCTCGACTAACTATGCATGGTGACAGTGGTCATCAGAGCAGTTTTCACTTGAGTGTCGTTAAACCAAAACCAACAACAACAAAACCTTTATTATAGTGTCTAAAATTATTTAGCTTCATGGCTAATTGGGGACACTGTAATAAAAATACTTAAAAGATAAAAACAAAACTCAAATATATACATATATAAAATACTTAAAAAAAACCTTATAAATATATACATATTAAAAATTACCTCTAATTAATTGCCTTTGAATATTTATTAAAACCTATTTCCTATGAACTTAAAAAATCAAAATGAACATAAATGACAATTTTCACAATTGTCCTCAAGCACGTCTACTAAGTTTCTTCTTCTTATATTTCTAATAGAAATATAAAGCAAAGCAACTACTCTGGCCAAAGCAATTACTCTGACCAATCAAAACAGAGGCAGACAATCCAATGAACCAATCAGAGCTCGACGCAAAGACATGTAGCCGGCGCAAAGCGCGGGAAAACGCGCGCGATTAAGTCACGATTGGTTCTGGTTTTAGCGCTTCTGATTAGTTGATAAAGTGGCACGATGATTTTTTAGCCAATAACAAAGCGTAGCAGTGCAAAACCAGAGAAATCACGAAATTACTTTCGATACTCAATTGAAAATCGCTCCAGTTCAGACATTCGCGATCGTCATAAACCAGGGTACCGGCCAACGTGGAAATTTAAGCAAAGACTTAAAAAATGTATTTTTCTGTTTTCCCATATTAATAGGGGATGCGATGCAATCTAGAACTGACAAACACAGTTTGTTCTCGTTAGATCATTTATTCTCAGAATTTAAGAGTTGCAATTGTCTTTCCGTCAGTTTTTTCGCATCCAAACTAACAGTTTTAAAACAAAAGGCCTTTATTACTCCATGTCTCGCAGGCTCGAGGCGACATTTTATTCCGCGAGAAAACAACACACAGTTGCTTGTGTTTTTTCACTAGATCAATCCAAGTGTGCTTGACGCAAATATATTTAGATTCAGTGAAAACTTGTACAATATCGCTTCGTATTTTGAGTGAGTTTTATTTTTTTTCCGAGCCTTTTTGTTAAGCGAGATAGAGTTTTCAAACTATCATTAATTTTCAAACTGATATTGCTTGTTTTTTTACTGAGGTTGTTTGATAAAGAGAGGACAGAAACAGGATCGTACATTTAAAAACAAATTCAGTAGGATGAATTAAATACTATTTACAAGGCTAAACGTTAAAAGAAAAGAAAACCGCACGTTTTCGACTAATTAAGTCATCATCCTCAGGGTAAAAGACGGTCCGCTACATACTCATTTTATTTCTTTAAAGGGACACTGTCCCGGCTGAAATATCTTATTTTCATGATTATGGCCAGGAGCTTGGTTTAAGCTTACTTTATTATCTTGAAATTGGAAGAAACCATTGATAAAAGCGATAGAATCAAAGAAATATGAACTAAACAGACAAAATAAAGGCTAGAAAAGTCACAATTTCACAAGAATGGCAAGTTTGATTTATTGACAGGCGGTCAATATATCAAATTTCATGAACTGTAATCCATTTCAATCCTTGCCATCCTGCACTTTATCTCCAAACTTCTACTTTTGTTTTGCTCTATAGAATCTTTTTATCCAACTAAGTTGTATATTTGGTGGCATTTGGCGATATAACGTGGAAATAAGCTAAGAGAAATTTTGCTGTTTCGGCGGGACAGTGCCCCTTTAATCTAAAGACGCTAGAGCTGTTATACTGGAGACACCCCCGAAGGTACACTGTAACCTTAAGACGTTTACAAATTGTCCCACTGGCGTTGTTGTAGCGTAATTAAGCTGGGCTTAGGGGGCTTAGAAAGGAAGGATATAATCAGGACGAAATGGCTGAAATCGATATCCCGTTCATGACAAATTGACGTCTGAAACGCACAGGGCCGCCACACGTTAAGGACAGATAAGGGGGTACCGCCCCCCTCCCCCCTCTCCCCGCCTCTTCTGATATTCACGATTGTTCAATCTATTATGTCTCGTATTACCTATGCACATACAGGTGGCACATACCATAATACACAGATTAAGCAAACCTACAATTATTTTTCTAAGACGCACTCATTTTTTTACCCAGATAATTTCAAAATCTATAAAACACAAACGAAACACAGTGAAGTCATGCAGATAAGGTGAACTTTTTTTCTTTATTTCAGGGTGTTTTTCAAATTACATAAGTCGTATCGACGGATTAAAAGATTTCCTTTGTCTTGTAAACAATAGATCTCAACAGAAATGGCGGGTTTTGTTTTTGGCATGTGTGTTTATATTTACATATGAAAATAATTATATTTACATATGAAAATAAATAATGAAGTAATAACTTCAAAAGCGGTAAATAACAGTTAACGACTGTCATTGAAGCTACAAGACCCCTTATCACTTAGCAATATCATTTGAAACAAACGTTTCACGATTTGCGTTATTTGGCAACCCAAATGACTATGTAGCGGCAGGCCTGACTACCTTCACTGATGCTACATGTTCACGGCCTTCGAACGATGGATTGTAATAATTACAGATTTGGAACAAACTAAGATAAAAATACAATGTAGCTTGAAAATACTAACAGTGATTTCTAAGGGAAGTACGTAGTTCACAAATCCAGTTTCTCCCTGGTTTTAGATGATCTAGAGAATAAGACGAGCTGAATTCTTAGCTAGCGCTCTAATTAAGGTGTGCAATTAACAAAACCACATGGATATGTATTAAACCAGTGATGTTTTTTATCAGATCCGTGAAGTGCTATACAATGACAGCAACCTGCTAATCATAATCCAGCTTTGCATATTGGCAAAAGAGTCAAATAAAAATGTTTGGATGAGATTTAGTACTGACTGAAGTTTTCTTGTTATTTTAATACTGACTTCAAAAACACAAAACAAAAGGTGGACCTAAAATAGTCAGCAACAGAAATTTCATTTATATATTATAATCCGCAAAGCTGTTGGCATGAAAGCGGATATATTAAATACAATGTAAAATAACCTGCAGATAGCAATTTTCGGCACCCTAGGCAAAATGAAACGACGCTCCTGAGCGGACACTCTCGTAAGCGGACAGCTCTACCGTACGGCCGCCTTGACAAAACCCCGTTTGAACTCTAACGAGAATTATTTCCGTCAGCAGCCTGCTTCAGTTGCGGACACCTTTTATGCTACCCGAGGGTGTCCGCTTACGGGAGTTTCATTCATTCATTGTACCCGACAACATGAAAAATGAAAGACGTTTCGTATACGTTAAATCAATGGTATGTTCACCAGCCTCATATTTCGGGTATGACATCTACCATCACGATTATCGTCAATTTTGTTATCATCTTCCAATAAGGCGTTCAATCCGTACTCCAACCACATCGGCTATGTCAAAGAATTAGCCCTTATCCTATTTGAAATCGCCAACCTTTTTTGGTACTCTTCGTACTGTCTATCGTAAAAATCTGAAGCTCCTTTCTTGAGCAAAAACGAGCACATTCAAGCTTTCCTTTCTTGATAGCAGTGTATAGTGGGGGCCAACCTTCTGGATCAGGTGTATTTACGTCTGCAGCTCCGCTCTCAACCAGCTCTTTCAATAATTCTAAATTTCCATCGGATACTGCACGGTGAATTTTCGGCAAGCCATCGACAGCGTCCATGTCCGCTAAGGGTTTGTTATCCACGAAAATTTTTGGCGGTTCTGATTTGCATGGCGGTCGCTTGTAGACGACTTCGTATTTTTCTCTGTTTTGGTCATCAATGGAGTCTTTGTCTCTTTGAAAATCTTGTTGGAACACCAAAGACATCTTCTGATCTGCTACGCCGCTTGGAAATGGGTCTCGAGATCAGCGCGCTACACTGATATACTCCGGTCAACAAAACATACCAGTTATACTGAGCTTTCTGTTTGCATATAGAATCACAAAAGCATTTCGCAGCAAACCGCACGAATGTTTTCTATTTTCGTAATAAATAAAAAAGACAAAGCTACAGAAAGCGTATACGTCACGATTGAACCAAGGAGCCAAATATTAAAGAGCTGCTAATTGGCTTAAGTGTTTATTAAGCTGAATTCACTAATGACTTATGAAAATGAGAAAGACTTTTGTCAGTGGACAATAATGAAATATAGTCACTCCACACACGATCCACATTAGACTCGCATTACCAAATTATTTTTCTTTTTCACTGAATCGAACGGCATGCAGCCTAGTCAAAATATAGAGCTCAGGGTCACTTGCTTCACTTTTGTATTGTGTCCCTTTTACTCGGCTAAGAGTCTGTAAGTTAGAAACATCGAAACCCAATGGTTGAGAACCAAACAGCATCCCAGAAAAGACTGAGTTCTCATTAGCTTTCATGTAAACCGCGGCAATGCCGGGTTCATCCGAACAACAGAAATAGTAACACAAATTAAGGTTTTCATTAAAAGAATATAATTAAGTAGTCCGCTATATCAAATAAGCGCGAGTTTTGTTTAATGACTGATAAATTGTTATAACTTGGCAACGAAATATAACAAAACTTATAATTAATTCTTAATTACTTAAGTTTCCGCCTCTTTTCACGCTTTTCTGTTGGTCACTCATTAGAGAGCTTGACTTGGCCATAATTAATACTGATATAAAACTCTGAATTTCTCGGAACAAAAAAAAAGACACCAATATATACGTCTTAAGAAGATTCTTAATTATCAAAATGTCCTGCATCATAAAGAGTGCTTTAGCAAATAGATAACACATTAAATTAACGTCAAAGCTTCTTTGGCTCGTAATGAAAAAAGAGCTTACCACGGGTACACAATCGTAAAAAACCTAATACTGTTCGCGGATATGTAACATTTCAGATAAAATGATATGTTGTTGCTCTTTGTTTTCGAAAATGCGGTAAAATTCTCACGGGAATTCCGAATCTCGGAATGAATTTACAAAACCGACGCGTAAACTTGAAAACTCCATTCAAATTTTCACAAATAGTGGTGTCACGCGTTAGTGTAAGCAGGACGGGCATGTGCTATTCTGCTCAGGAGATTTCTTACTGGGTCAGGGTGTAACAGAAATTTGTTATCATTAGGAAATCGATTCTCTTATTCCCTTCTGTTTTGGTCGTTCAAACCGTTATTTTAAAAATTCGTGAGCCTCTAAAAAACCAAACAAACGCAGAACGACAAAGGAAATCTGAAAATCTTTTTTTGAACGTAAAGTACTTTTGTGAGTTTAGTTACATTCACCAGTTTAAAAACTCAAAAGTTATTAAGGTTACCTTTTATAACTTAATGCAGCCATTATAAGCAGGGGCGGATCCAGGGGCGGTGAAATGTGTGAATTTTCACCCCCTCCCCCCCCCCCCCCCCCCTTTCTGAGACCCTTTCTTTCTGATGCACTGACCTCAAACACCTCAACCAGGCTTTGGTTCTATTGCATTTAAAATTTCACCCCCCATTTCAGAGTCCTGGATCCGCCCCTGATCGAAGCACAGAACACCACTCAAGGTGAAACAAAGAATGGAAGCGGAACAATTGAACCAGACTTGTTCATTTTTCCTTGCATTTTTTTCCCAGACTTGGTCATTCTCGGGTGAATTAAGGAATGAGTCTCTTTCGATTTAAAGGGGGGTGGTTTGTTTTAAAACATATTTGACCTATTGGCTTTAAACTTTCTAAATGGCTTTCAATTGTTGAAAAGAAAAGTTTTCGCTTACATGAATGGACTTGCTACGTCACGTGACTTGCCACGCCCAAATTTTAGCAATTTTTTTCCATCCAAATTTACGAGATATTGGAAAAATAGTTTTCTACTTAATTTGTTTTCTATCAATGACCATTAGGACAGGGTTTATGGAACTAATCGGGGTTTTCCAAAATTATTTGTTTTCTGTAAACTATAACGTTTTAATTTTAGAGAGGGACTGGGACTAGGGGAAAACAATGAATAATTATGCAGCAATAACAGTTTTCGAAATTCCCCGTTTAATTTGACGAATGACTCTGTAAATTGAAGACTAAGGAAGGAAAAACGGAAGCTTTTAATTCAATTTTCATGCCGTAATCTGAAAATTCCAAATATTGCATAATTTAGGGCGTGGTTGGTCATGTGACCCCAACAGACACAGGGTACCATCCAAAAATGGTTTTGTTTCTTAGTGCATGGTTATAAAATAAAATATTTGGGACGCTGAATAAAGCTAGAAAAAAGTGATGAAAATCCAATATTACACGAGGAGCCATGCCTTAATTCACGCGAGTTATTCGTTTCTATCGTTATTCGCTATTCTCTCTGACTTTGCTGGGGAACCAAAGAGAAATTACCCATCAATAGAAGAGGGTGCAGCATATGATTATTCTTTTTAAGTTGGACTTTACTTAGTCTGTCCTTCAATAGTTTAAAGAATAATATACTTTTCATATAGGAAATCATGAGTTATTAAGTAACAATCCGTGTAAGAAGTAGGCAATTCTCTATTGTTCCGATGCATTTCGCTTTCCCCACATAAGAATGTTTAGATTTTCGTACTGAGAATACGTCAACCTATGGACAACATGGTTTTGAAATAAAATTTACTGAAACTTTATTTAAAAGCGATGTTTCTTTTGTGTTCCAAGATTTCATTCAATCGTGAGACTCCAAAAAAATGGCCAAGAAAGACTTCTAATTTTCCATGTTCCCCACATAGAATTTTTGTTGCATTAAAAATCACAATAGTTTTCACTAAGGAATCAATTAGTAAACTACAGATAAATAAATGCGCTGCCTGATGAAGTTATGGTAGATTTTCATGTTTTAGCCAATGAGGTGGACGGTTTCAACAATAGCACAATTCACACCTTTCTGCATTCCGTGTATTTGGGTTGCCTACTTCTTACACGGATTGTTACTTAATCAACCTGGCAGTTCATCGTCATAAATGTATAACTACCCTCGAGGATATCGTATCGTTCCCTCACTCTCTATTAGACAAAAAATAGTACATTAAAATACTCTTAAGTTATTAATAGATTATCTTTAATGACACACATCAATTGCCTTATAAGTAAACGGAAACAAATTCGGACCTGTACGAAAAACTTATTCGAGTTAGCGATATGCAGGCGGGTTATTTACAAATGGGTTGAAAAATTTGTTTCACTTCAGTATAGATTACAGTCATGCTCTTTATCCCATTCTTTTAGGAACAAGAGGCTCCAAGCAGCCTATTCTCATGTGCATGCGTAACAAAGTTTATGATATATTTTAAACATGATAAGAAGATGTCCGACATGGCGAAGAGTACGCCTTTCATTCAGTCATCGTTCCTGCAAACCACGTTGTTTACTATTGATTGTTTTGGAAATGAGGGCTGAACCACAATGAAGCCAGTGATTCTTCGAAGTGTTATATATACCAAACGTGAACATTACTAATGTAAGTGGGGTTGTAGGAGACGCTGTCGTGACACTTAAGTAATGCTCTTTTACTGGAAGTGAGAGTAGCCGGAAGTCACTAAACAGGAAGTGTAGCGGCAAAGCTATGAACCGGAAGTGCACAATTTAAAATATGCGTGCGTGCATAAATTTGCATGCAAAATCGTGACACAAAAAATAAAGATAACAAGAAAAACGGAGCCGAAACCTTACCTCATGCCGCTTCGCGCATGAGTAAATAGACTGACGCAATATTCATTATTCCGTTTTCGTGACTGCACTTTTTATACAGTGATTACAAAGCCCAATTATTCCTTACTCGATCGTTTTTCTTTTACGCGTTATTCATTATTCCTCTTCCACTCCAAAGAAATATCTTTGAATTAAGAGTATCCTTACAAGAATGCAGTTGAAAAATGATTGTGGCGTCCATAAGTAATACCTTCTGAGAGACCGCAACCGCTATAACCAATTTTTTTTTTTTCTTGTCTTGTTTAAGGCCGGTTTACACATGCGAGTTTTGATGCGATTTTTGTCGCGCTCTATAATACAATTGTCGTCGCATGTGTAAATGGGCGGGGATTTCAGTGCGACTCGGGTGTGATATTTGCTGCGTTTTCCCAAAAATCGCCGCCAAGTTGCATCAGGTTTCGAACATGTTCGAAACCTCTGCGACATCGCGTGACAAATCGCGCCCAAATCGCACTGAAATCGCCGCCCGTTTACACATGCGATTTCAAGATGCAACTTGCGCGCGACAAAATTTGCATCGACAAGTGCGACAAAAATTGCACGAAAAATCGCATGTGTAACGGGCCTTTTAAGCTCTGACATTGCTAAGTTAGTTTCAATCGAAGATTAATTACAAAAACATTATAAGAAGTTAAATTGTAAGTTTGGCTTTGGTATTTGGTCATTGGTCTTTACAGCTCCAACTGCTTCCGTATTTTCGTTACGTCAGTCTGTTTGAGGAGTATGGCCATGGTCAGGTGACCAAACCGAACTGAACGTGAGAGTGCCGTTGACAAAAGAAGTTGGTTTAATAGACTCCTCCGGCAGTTACTATAACTCAAAATGCCGATTAATCATCAAGGATATCGTCATGTTCCGAAAGTGGCAACAAAAGTAACTGACTATAGCGCTAACAGTTCCCACCCCGCTGTGGGCAAAAAGAACAAAGCTATCAAAGTAAGTAGTATTTGAATTATGTCGCTTGACGGGAAGTCGACAACACTCAGTCTACCACGACTTCAACCCTCATGCAATTGACGTCGATCAGTCTTGATTGCGTCAGCCTAAGCGTGGTCCCGAAGCGTAGGTTCATTTGGATGCTATATTTCCTCTCACATCGCCACGTTGATATTAGGTAACGTTTTAAAAATACCCTTTGAGAACATTCTTGTAGCGTAGACCACTAAGTGAACGCGTCGCCCTTCCTTCGCCCTATTCCCCCGACCCATGGAATTTTGGCGGCATTGGAAACCGATGTTCGAGTAAACGGATTACTTGATGGCCAGCACAGCGTAGGCATACAGCGGACATCTGCATATAGCTTCAAATATAGAGCAATAACAACTTTAAATAAATAACTAATGGCCTGTTCGACGCCCTTGAATTTAGAAAGATGGTAGATAGACTAGCCGTCGGGCTGAATTACACTGAAATAATATTTACAAATGAAATGGTGATAAGTTAAGTTATTTACAATAAGGTAAAATATAAAATACATGAAAGAAAAAAGTTCTAAAAATACATTCCAAAGCATGAATGTTATGAATGTTATGTTAGGATTTAATGGAGCCGAAACCAATTGTGGAATTGCACGCATTTTGGGTATCCTACTGATGAACAGTTACGAAATTCAGATATATTTAGTAGCCACATTTATTTGCGGTCTGTCCCCTTTGAATAGATGACTGAGCGTCTTTGGTTGTGCAGTAATTTCCTCACGGTAGTGCCGTTTACTACAATGCAACTTTTGAGTCTGTGGATGAAATCCTAAAGTGTGACCATTCAAATGAAAGCTATTGAGCAGTACTCTCCTGTGGTGTAGTTTGTATGCTGTACAAGGTGGTTCTAAGACCTTCTAACTTTGAGCTTGTGGATGAAATCGTAAAGTGTGACCATTCAAATGAAAGCTACTGAGCAGTACTTGCCTGTGGTGCTGTTTCTTAAGCTGTACAAGGTGGCTCTAACTTTTGAGTATGTGCCGATGAAATCCTAAAGTGTGACTCCCGCATTCAAAAGAAGGCTATTCCGGCAGCAGTGCTTTCCTGTGGTGCTGTACAAGGTGGTTCTAACTTTTGATTTTGTGTATGACCCCTGAAGTGTGACCATAAATGTAAAATATAAATATACATAAAATAATAATACAATCTAAACGTTCTAAAAATACCCAAGGAACGAACATAGATGCACATGAAGCGGCTTTTTTTTTTCTGTGTCGGGCTAAAACTGGAAACTTTCTAAAAATACATTCCAAGGCCATGAATATAGACAGAGCGTTTCTTTGTTGTTGTTTGTTTTCATTTTTGTTTTGTTTTTTGTTTGGGATAAAGTGTGACCATTCCAAATGAAAGCTGTTCTTTCCTGTATTGCTAGACACATACAAGGCCTGTACAAGGTGGCTACCCAATTTTGACTTTGAGGATAGGCCATTCAAAAGAAAGTTATATTCAGTTGAGTATTTCCTGTGGTATTGTTTATTATGCTGTGTACATAGCCTGCAGAACAGGTCTGCATTTTTTTTTTTGCGTTTTTGAGGCGAGCGCGAATTAGGAGTACGTGAAACGCGCTTACCTGAAACGCGGCTTGCCTGAAACGCATAAAAATAACGCCTGTTCTGCAGGCTTAATGGTGTACAAGGTGGCTCTAATGTTTGGGTCTGTGGATGAAATCTTACACTGCATGAAAGCTCTTAAGCAGTGCTTTCCTGTAGTGCTGTTTATTATGCTGTACAAGGTGGTTCTTACTTTTGAGCCTGAATGAAATTCTTCACTTACCAGTGAACGGGCAATACAAATAACAAAACCGGCGACTTGATGCAGCTCCTATTGTTAATGTTTGAATAAACTGGGATTAGCTGCTGCTGACTTAATCAGTGGTCAAATTAAAGACGTAAACTAAAGCACGTCAAACCATGAAAATTCCGTGACTACTATTATACTCTGTAATCGAATAATAACAGTATGTAAATCATCATTGTTAAGTCTAAGTTAAAAGCAATTGTCCGCTTTCCCATTTTATGTTGTTTACCACCTCAGATCACGAAACGCAATCTTAAGGAGGGGGTTGGGGGGGGGGGGGGGGGAGTTGGGGGGGGTAGGGGGGGGGGCAGGGTAAACACCTAACAATTCCATGATAAAATGGTCAGGTTGAAGGCACAAAGAACCATCCCACTTCTGCCACTTGATCCGTTGAAACTTTGTATAAAAAGCACCGGCGAAATGTATTATAATTACAAAATTATAACTTACCATGTAGTCACGGCAAGTAACCATTTAGGAAACCTTGGAAACAAGCTTTCCTTTAAACCTTAAGCTAACGCAATATACGATGTACGCACTTCCCTCTCGGTATAAAATTGAATGCAAGCATCCACAAAGAACATACAACGAAACAGCTGTCCACGGTTGCGATCCTACTTTATCTGTTTCTGTCGTGATGGTGTCACCGCGCAAAGTCTATTTTATTACGTAGTCAGATCAGCCCTGCAGTTTATTGTATGTTCGTTCAGTTTTTGGCTGGTTAGGTCTCTCGCAGATCCTACGTATACCGTTAGCAGCATTATCGTTTGCGGTCCTTTACAGATTTCACTTTTACCCACAAAGAAGCCTGGTTCGCTTGTGACGCAAGCACAAGGACAGGTTTATGAGCTGCATAAAAGCAGTCAGTGTCAGCACAATACAGACTTGTTGAAAGTATAAGAACAAGCGCAAGTGTAACAGGGACTTTTGGGGAATTTAGCAGCTTCATGGCTGAGCGAGAGGTGCCCTGCTACTAACCGAGATAGTTTGTTTTATTGCTAATGTTGACTCAAGCAGAACACAAAGCTCTTAAGGAAGGCAGATTGTTATGTACGAGTTGAAGCTAATAGTATTTGACCACTCCGAAAAATACCATAAGTATCTTTTAGAAGAAATTTTAAAGACGTATTAGTTTTCGCACCTTTATTGACCTAGAAGCTTTGTTCTAACAGCAGGCGAAAGAAACACCTATAAGACTAAGATTGCTTCTTACTGAAAAAATATTATACCGTAACACAAGAGTAAAAATAATTTTCGGTCTTTCCCAGGCACTGTTGGCATTTGTAACTTTTGCAAGAATTGGTTGAATTCGTCCTCTTGGCGTTCGTATTACGTGTATTTTGTAAATCATATAATAAAAGTATTGCAGGATAATTTTGACTAACATTTTTTAAAAAAAAGGTCAAATTCCCCATGACACTGCCACTTTCACTGAGTCAGGACTAAGCGTTCCAACAGGTTTCCACGGGTAGGTGCCCTGCATGGGTTCTAACGTACCGTTCGCGCCTCGCCCGTTTGGGTAACTACCTCTGTTTATCTTATTCTCTGTGTGTTTTTGTATTAATGTAGGTTCTTTTGTAGTTAATCCAATAAAGTTGTTAAAAAATGCACGGTTAAACGACATACAACCTGATATCAACACTAACACGCCATCACTCGACCTGCAAAAAGACAATTTTTGGACCAACAAATGTTGGCCAACAGTGTTGAAACGTTTAGTAGACACCACGCAAATCTGTTACGCTTGCGCTTGTGAAATGAGGCACCGGATAGTAGTAGCGTGCATTGGCAGCGTGCATTGGCAGGTTTCAGCTGGGCTGATGGACTCAGCTCTCCTGCGTAATCGAGGTCTTTGATGTGAATTGAATTGTGTTTGTGCAACATGCAAATCGAGTTAAACATTGTTATTCAAATTGCTCGGATGTTGAAATGAACTTACATGTGCGGTTCATGAATGACAGTGATTTCCTTTGTCATGCTTGAGAAACATCAACGGAACAGGAAGCATATAAGGGAAAATTTTAAAGTGAAAGCACTGGCTTCTAAAAGTCGATAAAGCTAGCTAGAGTTCCCATGTAACGGAATTCAAATATTGCGAAACTAAGAGCTATCTTCAGATATACATGACAAAGAACTCGCGTGAAAGATCTGACACAAAAGAATATTCATCTGTCGTGATTGTGAATATATTAAAAAAAGAAGGTTAAAACAATGCGGATGAACTTATGAGACATGACGTGGGCTGATGCTAAACAAAAGAAATGACGATGGGTGATAACTATAAAAATATCGCAAACACAAGTGATAAATCAGTCTGTTGGAACCGTTTGTCAGCAAACTTCACGGTTAGAAAGCTTTGAAACAAAATCATGAAGAAAATTAACGCACTGACGGGGTTGTTCCTCGATGAAAAACACCCGCGAATCATGAAATTTAAGGAGGGTTTGGCGGTTTTCTGGAAGAGAAATAAGCCAGCTACAGAAGGATACTCGTTGAGGAGATTTTGCTCTGAAAGCGGACTTTTTCGCGGCGATTTAAAACTGTTAAAAAAAGATGACTTTGAGGAACGAAGCAAAGAAAACATATTGATAACTAACACGGGCACGACTCTTCGAAGAACTGTCAAAGTTGAACACAGTCCCATGCTGACAAGAACTGAAATCATTCCCGTGAAATCGTGCCTTCGACAAGAGCAACAAGGCACGGAAGGAAGTCCTTCTCAAAACAAACGTGTGACATTTTCGATATACGCATTGATTCTCTCCGCTGCAAGCCAGAACGCTGTTTCTGACCTGAAAGAACTTTTGGATAAGAAGCCTTCGTACATTAACAAGCCAAGCTCGTCCGGAGAAACAGCCCTTCACAAGGCTGCAGCCAGAGGCAATTCAGAGTGTGTTAAATTGTTAGTGCAAAGAGGAGCCAATGTGACCTTAGCTGACAAGCAGGGACGAACACCACTGTTTTTATCGTGGGAGAAAGGACATTTCGAAAGCCATAAGCTTATGCTAACATCCTTAAAACAAAGTAGCCACGATTCAGTTGAAAGAAGTCTCTAAAGCAAAAATTTAGCGATAGGCGTTCCGTTTTAAAACAATAACAATAAGTGAAAACATTGTCAAGAAAGTTGCTAAAGTTTCAAAGAAGAAAGTTGCTAAAGTATTAGGATATTTTGTAAACAATCCAGTATATCTCGAAATTAAAAGCAATATTTTTTTAGCAAAATCAGCTGGAGAAGTTTTGTTATTTATAATTTGTATATATATTTTTTGGCGTTTGCGAAACAAGTCATGTAAATAAGAAAGCGCACGCGAGAGAAAATGATTGATTGCGAAACTCTTTGTTGATCTGACAATAAATGGAATGTGATAAATTATTAAAGTTTTGCATTGATTGTAGTTGTTTTTTTTTATTTTGCGCTTTAAGCGTTTTAATACACACAATACACACTCAGTCCTGAAAAGTTTGACTCGGTAATTCGGCTGACTCATGATTAGCTTCAAGCCGCTGGAACCTAATTTATTAGACATTATAATAATCATGCCCTGGCAAGTACATTCGTTCACTATAAATATCAAAACAAGTGACCATCATTTTTGGGCTGCGAAATCCGCAGAGAATGGTATACTGACAGCTGAAGCGAAATTTTGACAAGCATTTAACGCAACTGTTCGTCGCGAGAAGGTGAAACAAGTTACAAACCAGATACAATAAACTTCTGTCGGGGCACAGGGAACCCAAACGCTTTATTGGCTACAACATAATAATAAAGCATTTGGGTTCCCTGTGGTCGGGGTTTCCGAGTCACTAACAATAAAACAATGAGCAGACTGATTGTCAAGACGAAAATAGATCATGTCAATTAGCCATTAGTTGTATTGGGCGTCAAAAAATTTAATGTTTTGATTGTCCGTAAAATCGCGGCGGTTAACATCGTCTTTCCCTCCTGCCTTTACAATTTGTGTAAACATTCCATTTAATGTAAATCACAAGATTGAATATACTCGAACACAACGAAATAAAGCAAAAACTCGGTCAAACAAAGTCAATATGGCGGTTCATAGTTCCAGTTTTCAGTGTCTCAATGTCTCCGCGCATGATCCGTACTATATGCAGGTCAATCCCTTTGCGGGCTCACATAAGTAATCAAGCGGATTCCACACAATTTCGTATTTTAGATCCCTGACTAGAGAAAAACTAAATTTATCGGAAAAATAAAAAATAGCCAAGGTCAATTATTGAGCGCAGTGTTCCGGGTCGTTATTTACTTGATGAAACCGGTTTTCATCCGAGATATGTATTTCTGCTAAATTCAAGCCTAGAAGGGTTTGTTGAGGACTCCTGCTCCTTTCAAGACACTGTAATATATTATCTTTGTTCATAATATTATTGAGGCAAATAAAGATTGATTGATTGATTGATTGATTGATTGGTCGATTGATTAAAGGGACACAGTCCAGGCTGAAATAACGTGTTTTCCATTAACTGTAATTCACTTCAATCCTTGCAATCCTGCACTTTATCTCCAAACTACTGCTTTTGTTTTACTCTATAGAATCTTTTTATCCAACTAAGTTGTATATTTGGTGGTATTTGGCAATATAACGAGGAAATGGAAGCTCAGCAAAATTTTGCTATTTTAGCGGGACAGTGTCCCTTTAATGTCTATAACCTTACAAACATTATGCCACACACATAGGAAAATTCAAGTGCACTTTGTAATAATTTAGATCCATCAACAGTTGCATTGTCGTTTTCTCTCTTTTAAAACTGTATTTGAGTGAAAAGCTCGATATCTTTATTGCCGAGGAGTTAGTCAGAGCTATTTGCAGGGAGTGATGATTTAAGTCTGAAAAACGTTCTGTGGTAATTTATTGATAATTTGTGAGACCTATGGAATGTTTTGGCTGTTTGTATTTAAAACATGAAAAAACACATGTTAAAAATGTTTCAGCGATTTATTCAAAATCGAACAGCTTAATTTGTTTGAAATTTTCCCATTTGGTGTGCTACACTGTAGATTATAGCGCACTTATTCGCTTGTCGCGGGTAGCCCAAAAATCGAAAGATATTTAGGAAAAAATTGTTTTTCGCCATGTTTGTTTACCGTTGCTATGGAAACGCTGGTTGGCATATAAAGAGCATCATCCAAAACGTTCATCCAAACCTAACAACTTATATCAAATTCAGATTCATTGAGCTAAAATAAGATGTATGAGCGCATTCAGAAAGGGAAGTGTGACCCAAAAACAACTACTTGGAGCCACCTTAAAACGTGACTGCATTTCCTACCAGCCTGCGAGCATGCCTTTTTTAATAAAGGACAATTGACGCCTCCATTCCACCCTTCTAACTGATGACAGAGGTAAATGTTTTCACGCGAGCGTGGCTCTCCCAGAGTGGTTTCATGCCGAGATTTGATCAGTATAAAAATATGTTTCGAAGCTTCTCTAGTGAACCTTTGTCTTGAAGTCTCCCATTTCCTTCCTTTCCCAAGTTATTTCGACGAAATCGAACAGGAAGGGAATAGAGACGTCTGTGGATGTATAAGAAACAAAAGTTGCAATTTGGTTCAAATTTTGAGTCTGAGTATGAAATCTTACAATTTGAGTCTTATTTGACCATTCAAATGAAAGCTCTTTAGCAGTACTTTCCTGTGGTACTGTTTCATGCTGTGCAAACTAAGGTGGTTCTATTTGGAGTCTGTGGATGAAATCCTAGCATGTGACCATTCAAATGAAAGCTATTAAGCAATAGTTCCCTGTGCTGCTGTTTATTATTCTGTTCAAGGTGGTTCTAACATTTGAGTCTGTGGATGAAATCCTAAAGTGTGAACATTCAAATGAAAGCTATTGAGCAGTATTCAGTTCCTGTGGTACTGTTTATTATGCTGTACAAGGTGGTTCTAACATTTGAGTCTGTGGATGAAATCCTAAAGTGTGAACATTCAAATGAAAGCTATTGAGCAGTACTTTCCTGTGGTACTGTTTATTATGTTGTTCAAGGTGATTCTAACTTTTGAGTCTGCGTGGATGAAATCCTATACGGTTAAAATGTTTCGATGTTTACGCCTAACGACTAAATTTTAGGCCGTTTTACGGCTAACGGTTAACCCCATTGAGACTCTTATGTGTATTTGCTTTTTGACTGATTAGGGGGGCCACACGTACACGTGATAATGTTTGTCCTATAAAAGGTGTCAATAAGGGCCGAGAGCTGACTATTTTCCCCGCTGATCCCTGGCTATTTTGATAGAAAAAACCCAGAACATTGGCAATTCCAGAGACTGATTTATTCATTTCCCAGTTTCTTCACTTCCTCGCCTACTTAAAAAAAAAGAAACAGCCCGAGTGACAGCTCTGCCAGAATCAACTGATTCAACAAAAAAGTAACAATTACTGCCAGGAGCCATTTAGTCCCGTGATAGTGGTTTGAATTTACAGATTAGTGGATAAGAATATATTTGCTTATTCAGGCTGTTTGGTATAGTCACATATGAGATGGTAAATATTCACCTCATAAGATGGGTGGAATGGGACTAGGATTGAGTTCTTACAGTATACTACTATATTGCTGTGTTATTTTGTCGATATCTGCACGCGACTAAGGCTGCGTTCACATTAGCCCAAGGATAAAACATTTTGGTTAGTCCGATCACTAATGAAACATGAAACCGGCGAAGTGTTCACATCAGGCGGCGCATTACAGGAATCATGATCGAAACAGTTATTGTTTACTCTGAGCATGATTGAAACTACTTCACGAAGTGTTCATATCAAAACACGTTTCAAGCCTGGTTCTATAATTTATGCTGCGTTCACACTAGCCTAAGGACAAAACATGGTTAGTCTGATCACGAATGAAACGTGAAACCGAAGTGTTCACATCAGGCGGCGCATTACAGGAATCATGATCGAAACAATTATTGTTTACTCTGAGCATGATTGAAAGACTTGAAACTACTTCACGAAGTGTTCATATCAAAACACGTTTCAAGCCTGGTTCTATAATTTATGCTATTTTATGAAGCAGGCATAATTCGCATGAAATCTTTAGTAGTTACACATGAACCGGAAATATATAGAGAGGAAACTTGCTGTTGCATAATTTTGTGGTTTAATCTTACCTCTCTAATTCTTCGGGAACGAAGGGCAGTGTATTGTTTGATAAGGAGACGACATTTGTGCTAACGCGTGTTCCGTCTGGGCTTAGACCCCCGGGGGGGGGGGGGTACTCAACAAAGTTTTGTACGGGGATGCTCCGCCCCAAGGTCCAAACCCTTACCCTTTCGTATACCGTTTTTGACAGAAAAGGTACCCCTTTCATATACCTTTCATTGAAAATGGTACCCCTTTCATATACCTTTCACTGAAAATGGTACCCCTTTCATATAGCCTTTACGTGCGTCTGTTTGATATATTTTGAAAGGCGCTTTTTATAATACTTAGATGGCGTTTTTCCCTACCTTTTTTGTACTTCAACTCGTGTTTACGCTGCCTTTTCCTGATTCTTCGTGAAATCGCTACCCTTTCATATACTTCAACTCGTGAAATCCCTACTCTTTCATATACCTCCAGCCTCAAAAAGGTACCCCTTTCGGGCGGAGCATCCCCGTATAGCCCATTATAGGGAGTACCCCCCCCCCCCCCCGGGCTTAGACCGAAACTAACTAGCATTAGTATACAGACAGATTGAGTTCGATTGAGTGGGCCGATGCTACATAATTAGCCAATCAGAATGCAAAACCGTATCCAAAACAGTTACAAAATTATATTCTGTCGGACTTTGAGGAAAGAAGCAAGCTAGGCATACGCACGGGTATGACTCTTCGAAGAACTGTCAAAGTTGAACACAGTCCCGTGCTAACAAGAACTGAAATCATTCCCGTGAAATCGTGCCTTCGACAAGAGCAACAAGGCACGGAAGGAAGTCCATCTGAAAACTGCAAACGTGTGACATTTTCGACATACGCATTGATGCTCTCCGCTTCAAGCCAAAATGCTGTTTCTGAGCTGAAAGAACTTTTGGATAAGAATCCTTCGTACATTAACAAGCCAAGCTCGTCCGGAGAAACAGCCCTTCACAAGGCTGCAGCCAGAGGCAATTCAGAGTGTGTTAAATTGTTAGTGCAAAGAGGAGCCAATGTGAACTTAGCTGATAGGCAGGGACGAACACCACTGTATTTATCGTGGGAGAGAGGACATTTCGAATGCCATAAGCTTATGCTAACGTTCCTGAAACAGAGTAGCCGAGATTCGGGCGAGTTTAACTGAAAACCTTCTAAAGCAAAAATTCAGCCGCTTGAGAGATGGACGGTCTGTGTAAGCGGAAACATTGTCAAGAACGTTTTGCTAAAAAACTCTTCAGTATGATTTTACAAACAATCTAATATATCTCGATAGCGAAATCAGGAAGATAAGTTTAATTTCGATCACTATCGAATTGCATGACCATCATATTAATCTTTTTACTGCGAAATCCGCAGCGAACCGTTCGTCACGAGAAGATGAAACAAGTGACAAACCAGGGACAATAACTCTACCAGATCTATTTGTGAGACAAATTGAACACTGGAGAACAACCACCTCAGTACCAGGGAGTTTAAAAATATTTGTTATTTCAGTGAGTACACTTGTATATTTCATCCACTCACACTGGCCGTCAAAGACTTCGTTACAAAACCCAAGGCTTAACGCAGCTCAAGAGGTATAACCGTCACGTCACCAAATGAAAAAACCATAACGAGGGAAAATGTTTCTTAGACCTAACGAGGGAAAACGTATTTTAAAACAGCTTTTCCATCGTTAGGTTTTCCCATGTAGGTCTAAGAAACATTTTCCCTCGTTATGGTTTCTTCATTTGGTGACGTGACGGTTATCACGGACCTATTACCGTTTTTGTTTAGTATTTGTATCAGATCACTTAACAATTACAAAGGACTTAAAATTAACTTTATTGTTGTGCCTTTGTTGATGGTGTGTTAAAGACCAGCCTTAAACGTCTTAAACGTGACTGCATTTATCACCTTGTACTGCATAATAAACAGCACCACAGAAAAGTTCTGCTCATGCAGTAGCTTTTGTTTGAATGGTCACACACTTTAACCACAGACTCCAAAATTCTGCTCAGTAGCTTCACTTCAATGGTCACACTTAATGATTTCGTCCACAAACTCAAACGTTAGAACTTCCTAGTACAGCATAATAAACAGCATCACAGGAAAGTTCTGCTCACTCAGTTTCGTTTGAAAATAAGATCCACCAGCTTAATAAAGAGTACCGCAGGAAAATACTGCTCAATAGCTTTCATAGTTAGAATAGTTATTCTTTAGATCAGTTTAGGATTAATTTTATCCACAGACTCAAGGAAGGAAGAGCCACGCGTGATGTGGCGAATATTGGCTTCATTAAGATGGCGGAATCAATAATAAAGTACCATGATCAACCGCTATGACCACTGAAGCACCGAGAGCGGGACTGGGATCGAGTTCTTAATTGATAACCTCGGAGCAGCTTTAAAGGCCCACCTTCACCCAAAAGACGTTGCGGTCGTTTGTTCTGATCTGATTGGTTTCACGCATTCAAGCGTGAACGGCGCGCACAGCATTTTGGGTGAAGGTGGGCCTTTAAGCCATGCATACTAATTTTTGTCGATATCCGAACAAGATGGTTGAGATATGGTCGGGAACTAAAATCAACCAATTAGAATTCTTATTTGCCGGTCCAATACTTCGACAGAGGAATTTCCGGAAGGGAATCATGGGACTTTTTTTCACATTTTTCAGCTGTGTAAACCAACCTTGCTTGGGACTCAGTAGTAGGGGTGCATCGGTCCTAGATGTTGTTTTGGACGGACGGCCCTGGCTTTTATCGAGCCTGGTTTCTGTCACTCGTGTTTCAAATGACCATCACTTATTAGAAAAGCTTCGAAACATAGTGGATGAGAATAGAGACCTTAAGATTGAGGGTTCCCCCTTAAACCGCAAAAGTCGGCCAGCAGTTTACAGTTCGGAGTTCGGCATCTGTACATAATCCGGGCTTAAAGGGACACTGTCACGAGGACGCATGCGCGAGTTTTTCGAATCGAAACTTGAAGCGTCAATTTCAAAATGGCGTCGACTAGTGGCGGCGGTCAAGGTAGAAAACGAAGAAACTCGAGACGGAAACGGATATTTGGTACGCCGAAAAGTGCGATGAAAGAGTGGTTGAAATCCCATAAACATGTTTGTTTCGAGGATACAATTTCTAAGTCATGGCATGAAGCGAAATTCATGGCAGACTACGAAACTTGCTCCGATTCTGTCTTCACGGTGCACTTGTTGTCGCTGGAATATTGCTCACGTCACGGGAAAGCAAAGGATTTTAAATTATTAGCGGTGTGTGCGGTCGGGAAGCGGTATTAGGTCGTATTACACGGCGGCCGTTGAAAATTTGAGCGCTTTATAAGACGTTGTATGGGGAAAAAATAACGTAGATTTCGAGCGGAAAATAAAGCGAAATTTAGACATTAATTCAATAAATTGACACTATTATACTCGCCTCTGGCGTATCTTTTGTCCTTTGGGGTTTTTCTTTGTCGCCACTGTTTTCCCTTCATAAGAGTCACGGAGTCAAGGCAAAACACTCGGTTTGAGATCGACAAAACTCGGCGGCGATTTGCGTCCCAAAAATCCATCCAATCGGCGATTTTTTCAGCCACAGTTAAAGAACTATTTTCCTTCCACCATAAAACATGTCTGGAGTTTTGAAAATCATCGCATATTACGCTGAAAATGAGAATTTTCTGCCACCGTTTCCAAGATCCATAATGTCGGCCAAATGTTTTCAAGTAGACCGGAAGTGAGCCTGGGCCGCGCATGCGAATCCGTGACAGTGAGGGTTGCTTTTCACCTGTGCGTCATGAAACACGTGCATAAAGACGCCATGTTTGTTTACGACGATGCATGCATTGATGGTTGGTAATTCTTGTAATCTCGCAACTGAATTAAACAAACCTCTCATTCATCGACTGAGGTAACTCTTTAAGGAAAATAAATTTGACGTAAGTGGCTTTATAGTTTTAAAACTAGCGAATTCACTTTCCTCTAAACAGTGTCCTTGACTTTGAAACCTGAACCTCAAACGTCAAACGGGACGGCAAGATTGGAGTCACGTGACTTTTAGAGGTTGACGTTTTTCTTCCTTTCCCACAAACCGCGAATCTAAAGGCCCCAAATATATTCGCTTTATAACTGAGGGGACAGCTACACGTGACAATATTTACCCACATTAAAAGTCGTTGGCGCTTCGGACTTTCCAGGCCACCTTAAGTCGAGACCTTTTATACTTTTCTACTTTTTTTTCTACCTTTTATACTTTTCTACTTTCGGAGAACCGAAGTCGAAAATAAAGCTGGTGCGAGCTCCTTTTCCGAATGAAATAAAAGACAGAAATTCGTCGGTCCAGTTTCATGTGGCTGCCACATATAGCTGGGCTCCGCATGTCTAGATTGTGTTGAGTATAATTAAAATAAACTTGGTCTCGTTAATTTCAGGGAGCTCGCTTCTTTCGGGAAGTCGCTACTTTCTAGGGGAGTCGCTACTTTCGTGGGTCTTGCTACTTTCGGGGGGCTCGCTATTTGCGGGGAGTCGTACTTTCGGGGAGCTCGCTACTTTCGGGGGGCTTGCTACTTTCGGGGAGTCGCTACTTTCGGGGGGGGGGGAGGAGCTTGCTACTGTCGGGGGATCGTTACTTCGAAACTTTACGGGTATAATGTAAGTTTTTTTTAGACAGGCTAATTAAGGCTATTTGAATTAGTTTCTGTCATTTGTACTTATATTTAATTTTACTCGCTACACTAGTTATTTACATTAAGGAGACGGCATAAAGGTCCACTTAACGAATATTCCTTGAATTAACAAATTAAAATTAATGTCCAATTCAATTCATCTTGTTGACCTTACATTTACTGAAACTTGAAGTTCCCAATAAACCTAAGCCTTATCACCTAGTTCATTAATTTCGAAAAACTTAACCCTCTACGTACAGGGAGGATACCCCCCCCCCCCCCCCCCCGTTCAGGTTTTTCTCCGATTTTTTCAAGACCGTTTTAGATTAGCACATACCGTCTTCACCAGCTGTTCGTTTATCCTTGAGACACATATTTGTAAAGTTTGGCGACAGCCGGTTGCTATGGTAACGAGATATGACGTCTTAAGTAGCCTGAGGTCAAGCCATTTCTGAATAAAAATGCGTGTTTTTCACCTTTTGTCGGTGAAAAAAAAAACATTTAAGATGCTACCAAAAGCATGAAAATGTTTAATTGTATGTTGTTTTGCAAATCTAGCAAAAGATATTTGCAATTTCCGCATTTTCCCGATAAATTTGAATTTTTAGTAAAATCCAAGATGGCGGCCATCTTGGCGACCATTTTGGATGACGTCACGAACAACCCATAATATTTACCTTATCTTGTAGAACATATCACAGGGTATCTATTAGACGTAAAATATTTTTGTAAAATATTTTGTACCACGGTGGGGGGTATAAGTTTGCGTGTACGTCCGAGGGTTAAGCACTGATTCCAGTATTTCCAGTGTATCGAAAGGGTTAGTTCTTATATATGGTCTAGGCTAGCAGCATATTATCTTATATCTCTTAAAAATTACAGTTTCTGGCAGTTAGCCCTCGGTGGTGTAGTGGATAGTGTGCATGCTGCAGATCATACGGCCCAGGTTTGATTCTCTATTCTACTGCTGTTATATCTTTTATTTCTACTGAAATAAGAATTGATGCTGACTGCTGATCAAAAAGATCGTGACTTGCACAGGACTTTTGAACAAGATTTTTACCACAATTGCCGGTAATCTCGCAATCTGATTGGTCGATGCGGGTGGTAAATGAGAGTGCAGACGACGGTGCTGACGCTTACATCACGCAATTTCTAAATATTGTGGTAAAAAACCAGATTTCCACAACATTTTGACCATGTGATGACGTAAATCGTGGTAAATAAGAGTCCACATCACGGAAAACCGTTGGAAAATTGCTAAATCGACATTCGACTGAACAAATTAAAACGAAACAAAATATCCCCGGAATACGACGACTGCGGTTAACAACATAGCATTTTCCAGCTGACCTTATCCCTCCAAAAACAAAAGGCGTAAAGTAAACTTTTCCGATGTAAAATAAAAGTTGAAAAAAAAACTGGTGCAAAGCACTATAAAAACTCTCGTAAACCAATTGCAAGTCGCGATCAGTTTTGGTTTTGCTCCTGAGTGATTGTATAAAAAAAAATTTGCTCTGATTGGTCAAACGGGTTAGATGGACCTTTGAGCTCAGAACCACTGACTTACTTTATAATTATACTCAACAGCCTACAATCATAGACAAAAGTGTTGGAAAGGTTGGCAGTTTTTACCATTCAGTTCTTTCTCTCCCCTCCCCACTTTACAATGTTGGTTATAACTGGACATTTTTAATGCAAAATTATTGACAGAGATCCCAACATTGGAAGGAAAGGGGGAGTGGGGGCGACTCTGAAGATTAATATAACAGACTCGATGTAATTCAGTACTTATACTATTAATTTTTACAACCTTCCCAACTACGTCTGTCTGCCACTGTAGGTATGCTGATCGTACTCGCTTTCATTGGGAAATTTTAAATTTGTCTTTGAATTTTTTCCATTTTTTTTCTTTTTAATAACAATGACAATAATTACAATGACACTACACTTTTAACTAAAAAACAATACTCTTAAAATCCAAATTACGAGTGGACAGGTGTCTTAACCCTCTAAGCCCTAAAATCAAAGCACAAATTCTCCTTACTGGTCCCCATACATTTATTACTCAAATTAGGAGAAATTGTTAAGGGATCAAGAGAATTAATCTTGGGTGATCATTAACTTAATTCGTATCACCTCTGTACTTAATAATGCATTGATATTATAAGGAGAAACTTGATACTGATCACTATTGGGGCTTAAAGAGTTAAGTAAACCGCCGCTGTTCAGTTAGCCTGTGAATTCTTGGCTTTCACTTACGTCATATCAAAATTCAGAAGCATTAAAAAATAGATTTCGAATCCAAAATGTTTATGGAATTGTAAAGAGTTTAAAACTACACATGTTGGCCAAATTTTGAAGCGCAAAAACATTTCGTTCAAGAGTTATAGGCGAACGAGTATTAGATATTTTTAGTAAGAAATGTATGGAGCGGCCATCTTTGTGCCCCAATCAGGGGCACAAAGATGGCGGCCAAAAATTCAAAGTCTTAATTACACCAAAAATCACATCCAAAAATATTGTATTTGCTATAAGCTCAATTAACTCGGCTTATAAGCACTTATAATGCAAACAATAACCTTCAGCTGATTCAATTTTGTTTATTTTCGCGGCTTATCTGAAATAGCGTGACGCATTGCGTGACACATTTAAAACCTTTGTAAATCGGAAGTAAAACATCGTTAAAACCTGAAACTTTTTGTGAAAGATTATAACACTTGTATCCACATACCATGTTAGAAACAGCTTTGTAGGATGTTTTCTTTAGATTTTTTAATTTTTATGACGTCATGTGAAAGCCAAGAATACAGCCCGGCCGGGTGCGATGAGAGGCGGCTGTATTCGCAGGCTACTATTCAGTGGTCATCGTGCGAAGACAGGTTTTGTAATTTATGCAGGCTTTTTTCTTAATTGCCAGTTAGAGGCAATACACAGAACTGGGTTCTGCCGTTTATTCGTTGTCTTAATTATGTAGATCTACCGTATTTTAGACAGAGGCAATGCCCGAGTCTGTGTTTTAAAAATAATTTTTCTCTAATTTATGCAGATTTATCTTAGCCGTTCAGAGGCACTACTCATAATTGGGTAATTGGATAATTCGTTCTCTAATTTATACATACTTATTCCTGGGATTCCCAATGATTTATCTGTATGTTATACCGATTTATTTCAGCCAAAACAAAAGGCATAACCTAAGTATGGGTATTGTTAACGATTTGTCCTCAAATTTAGTTAGATTTGATTGACTGGGTATTTCTAAGTAATGATTTCTTCTCCAACGCAATGGGGCTTCGAAACAGTGTTCTGTTTTCTAGACAGGCCACTCAGTGTTCTCCAGCATCAACTCCATTTTCATCAAACACACCACGTGTATTCGATACCGCCTGAAACCCCATCAAGTCGCCTTTGTCGGAATTGCTCACCGGTGCTTCTTTGATCATCTCTCCGCTGTCGATACGTTCTCTTGTCCCCTTCACCACGCCAGAAACACCCGAGAAATCTTCGTCTTCGACCATTTTGTGCGTTTCTTTGATTAACTCGCCCTTTTCGATTTGCTGTGTCGTTTGCTTAGCGAGACCGGAAACGCCTGAGAAATCTTCCTCGTCGACCATTTTGGGTGCCTCTTTAATTAATTCTCCCTTTTCAATCTGTTGTGTGGTCTGCTTGGCACGTCCTTGGGTCACCCCAAAGTCCTCAGATTCCACCATTTTGGGCGTCTCCTTTATGAGCTTACCTGACTCGATCTCTCGAGTCGTTTCTTTGGCGCGGCCCTGGATGCCGGAGAAATCTTCATCTGATATTGTCCTTTTGGTTTCCAGATGGGGTGCGCCTTCCTTCTCGTAGCTTTCCTTCACTGCCAGCGCTATCCCGCGTGCCGCTTGCAGATCTTCTTGTTCGTTATCCATGGTCCTTCTCCGTGGCCCTTGGTTCTGCACTGCTTCCTGGTAGTGCTTTAGCTGTTCCTTTGTAGACCCAGGTGATACGACAGGTTCTTCTTTCTCGATAACCTTCTGGTCTTCAAATTCTCCCTTCTCGTATCGAGTTCTTGTTGCAGAAGCTTTTCCTGGGGTCAGAGCTTCGTCCTCGACTTGCGACTTCTCGTAGCCTTTGGAAGCAGCCGCTTTCAAAGCTTCTTTAGTCGCTTGCGCCACACCCGATTGCGGGAGTGCTTCATCCTTCCACGAATCTTGTCGGTTCGACTCAGCGTGAATGACTTTATCTTGCTCGAACATTTGCCGAACGCCACGAGCAGCTCCGGGTGGCGGACGAGCATCTTCTTCATCGTGAGTCGCATGCTTGCGAGATGAGTCCTCCGCGCTTTGCAAGAACATTGCCGCTCGCGCTTTAGCCTCGCCTTTCTCTGGCTCATAGCTCAACCGCCTCTCCGCCTTTCCGTCATCTTGATTTTTTTGTTCAAATCTTCGGCGCACGGCGGATGCTGAACCAGCTGTAGGTAAATGTTCTTCTTCCTCCCCTTCTTTTTGTCTGTCCACGTTGCTTACTTTCCCTTTTTCAAAGGCATCTCTGTGCGAGGCAGCTATCCCACCTTGAATCTCATGAAGATCATCCAGCTCCCGTTGACCTGAAGGCGACGTGGAAGACTGCATTTCTTGGTACCTTTTCATGCTTGCTTTAGTGACGCCGGATAGAATCTCCAAATCAACAGGGGTCTCTTTCTCTTTCTCCTCTGGCTTGGATTCAAAGGCCTCCTTGGCGCGCCTCGCGCTTCCGGTTTTAGGCAGTTCCTCCTCGGTGATCTTCCCTGCTTCTTTTTCGCGTTCACTAGAAAGGAAAGACATAGGACGCTTGATAAACGTTTATAGAATAATTCTGTTCATTTGTTATTCGGGTTGATTTTCGTAGGGCGGATTAACAAATTACAACTCTAAATCCAAAAACGCACCTGGGGCTTTAAAAATCAGAACCTTTAGAATGGTGGTGCAACTTTTAGCCCGCAAACCTGCCTGACTTGTTTCGTCAACTGTTTAAGTTTTATTGCTTAGATTTCTATGCCAACAAAATTTGAATCTTTAATGTAAACATTGCGCGCATAAAATAGCTCATCGTGCACGAAAAGTTATCGGGACTTTTGAGAAACGGGCCCCTAATCATAATATGCCAAATTCACGAGAGTCTGTGAATGAAATCCATATGTGTCACCAAATGCCATCTCAGTTTTAAAATGAAACGACTCTCCTGTGGTGTTGTTTATTACGCTGTTCAAGATGATTCTAACATTCCGCGATTTTATGGTTACAGTTCAGGGGCGGATTTTTCTTAGGAGGGGGTGCACCTCTAAGGAATGACGTAACTGAAGGGTGACGTAAACAAATTTTACGCCCTAGATCCGCCCCTGCAGTGTGACCATCCAAATGAAAGCTGTTGAGCAGTACTTTTCCGCGGTACTGTTATTAAGTTTCACAAGGTGGTTCAAACTATCAGTGAGTCTGTGAATTGCAATCTTAAAGTGTGACCAATCAAATCGTAAACGATATTATGTAGCATTTTTACAGGTGGTACCGTTTTATGCTTTGCAACCTGATGTACCCATTCACAATCCGTGAAAGTTGTTGAGCAGTACTTCCACCTGCTGTACAAGTTGATTCTAAGTTTTAAGCCTGTGGTTGAAATCTTAAATCAAATACATATAAAGCCACTGAGCGGAAAGCTATCGAGCAGTATTCCCCTGTGGTAATATTGTGATGCTGTCCAAGAGCACTTACCATTTGTCACTGAGAACTGGTCGGCCAGAATGGCCAATTCGGAAATAGTTTGCACCCTTTTGATGGACTTGTAGGAACAGATCTTCAAAAAGCCGCATTCTAATAGGCCATTTGCACGATGACGTCATAAGACTACAACTACCAGAATCCTTTAGTTTTTTGTTTTGTAGTGCAAATTAGGGCTATTGTTATTTAAACCTCACTGGGATTACAAAATTTAAATAAGAAAGGAAAAACGAAATAAATTCTGGTAGTTGTAGTCAAATGACGCCATCGTACAAACCGCCTATTACTGACCGGTCTGGTAGAACGAATTCTGACAAATGGTAAGCGCCCTTTAATACTATAGTAGTTCTAACAGTTTTGTCTATCGATAAATCTTAACGGAACAGTTCTTTTTCTGTGGCATATTAACGTACTGTTTGTCTGTCGATATTTTGCAAAATGACATTACGTTACGCAATTGTTTTTCTTCATTGTAAACTTCGCACACTCGAGAGTAAAATAAATAAAATAATTGATGAGAGGATAGCCCGCATCAACCGCAGCTGGTTTTCAACATGCCCTCTGTCCATATCCAACTGGGACTTAGAAGTGTTGGTAGATAGATAAATAGATAGGAACTTTATTAGTGTTATGTCGCATTTACGAATCTCGTTTTTAAAAGCATTTAACGTTTTTTAACGTTTTTGTAAGGAGTGAGGAAAACTGGAGAAAAAATCCTCTAAGAAGCAAACGAGGGGAGAACCAATTCCAAACGTAACTCACAAATGACGCTGAGTTCGAGATTAGAATCCGGCCACACGAACGTTTAGAGGCAAGCGCTCTTGTGACGTCACTGTACCAACCTGCTCTCCACCCCTCCCCTTCCCACCCCGGCACCTGTGAGGGGCACGAAATGTGTTACCAAATTTATACCATGCGGTCGATTTCGGTCATGATTATCAAACCCGCTAGAAAAATTCCACTTCCCTCCGATTTAATCTCGTGTTATGAGATAATTGTTATACTATAAGGGTTTAACATCCTGTTTGGCGGATAGAGTGGGTGTTTCTCACCAGATTTTGCATAATTCTCGCAAAAAAAAAAACTGATAAATTTATGCCGTGAGGACTTTTCACACACAAGGAAATCAATTTGTTCCGGCGATGACAAAATATTTCTGGATGCGCTTGGAGAGTTTTATCGATTCACTGCTTTGTTACAATCTCCATGTCACGAATGACTGACTAACAATAAGCACGTGTGTATTCTGTTGCCGTTTAAAAGATTGTTCCAATTTAATAAATTCTGCTTATTTATGTAGTCATATTCAACTTACTGTACTACACTACGGAATTCAGTTTCCATATGTACGGTTTAGTTCTTTATCGATGGAATAATCCGGCTTTCTATCAGTCTAAAAGTACATGCTTCAGCCGTGAAACTGTTTTGTTTTCGTTCCATATTAACATTGTATTCATCGAACTAGATTATTGGCCTGTGAGAAAACCGCCAAATAAAATACGATTTGAGTAAGAGGATTTATCTAGAGATCCTAAGGAAAGAGACTGTGCTTTTGATATAAACGAAAAACACACACAAAAAATAAGCGGCAGTAAAACCTACCTGAACTGTGAAGCGAATTCGGTCGGTCAAATGTAAATATTCAGCTAGAAGCAGTCTCAGTGGCGAGTCAGACAGAAACACCCAGAAAACGCCAACCTGGTGAATTCTAATGAGGATAAAATGGCCTTATTTGGCTACCTTGACTTTCGCATCACTTTTAGTGATTGCCAGCAAAACAACAGGCGATCGACCAATGCCGAGGCGAGATCACAATTACATTAGATCAAGCTCATTAGGGACGGCTATCTGACAAAGCGCGTTCGAGTCTTACTACGAAGTTTTTGATGAAACGTGAATTAAATATTAAGGAAGTGCAATAATAATAGAAAACAGGTGATATAGGATGATAATAAACTGATCAATAAAACATGGCTTGAAATCAACATAGCTGTGTGATACGAGGATATATATTTTTACTCTATCGATCTAAGTACATTCAGATATTGGAAGCGAGTTCCGTTATTTGTTATTCTCGATTCAGTTCTAGGCACACGCATGTCTATCTGTATATATGCAAATTTTATTCATAAACAAAAGATTCAATTTAGGCTAATTTAGACATGGCGAACTTAAACGAAAATAAATTAGTTCTCTCTTTTAAACATTCTGAAAGTCCTTTCAAACAAGTACATTGTATTTATTTCTTTTTACAGGACAAGGGTTCCAAAGAAAATGATGTTCGCCGTCGTAGATCTCAAACTGATGAAACACAAATCTTGTTCCCAGACGACACGTTTTAGCCAGCAACGGGTCTCAACTGACTCAAGAGGCGCGGTTTGCATTTAAGAAACAACAAAAAGCGAATCGTTTGCGTTTAAGCGTTTAGCTTCAAAAAAGGGGCAAATTTTGCAGTGTAAATTCTTACCCTATCACGCTTCAAATCCTTGGAACACTTCCTCGCGGGAGAAAGAAACCAAATATAAGCATTTTAAATACAGTGACTCCCGCCTAAAAAACATGTAACTTGCGCTTCATAAGCGTTCGTCCCCAGACCTACTGATAAGTGCGCAAATATTCTCTACCGCGCAAGAAGGCGAGGTCCAATGCCCAGTACTTCTTTTGATGAGCAGCCAAACGAAGTAATCGGAGGCAATTGCACGTGACCCGAACAATGAGAAATGCAGTGCATGAAGTTTAGAAATGGGAATGAACATGTATCGTGTCTAAATCATACCGTCCAGAAGGACGTCGGACACCTTATTGAGACTTATATAACGTAATGTCGACAAATAGAATTTTATTTTCAATAGATTTTTAAGTGTAAAAAAGAAAATCTAAAATCCCCACTCAGGATTGAACCTGTGACCTCGGCTATAGGCTTAGACTTACATAGCCTACCGTACCACTGTACCACCTAGCTTCTCGCGTTGCTTAGTCCTAAAGTTAACTAAATAAACTGCTATCCCTAACCTCAACTGAAAGCTAACCAGTTACTCCGTTATGTAAGTCTCAATAAGGTGTCCAACGTCCTTCTGGACGGTACGATTTGGGCGTCGACGGTCTGTGGGTCGATTCCAGGCTCCCACTGCCTGATCGCGCACCTCCCGTATGCGACCACTCAAAACGCAAAGCCAAGGTGGTCGCTTACGAGAGGTCAGCCCACAGGGGGTCTTAACTTTGAATCATATGAACCTGTTGTCATTTCAATGGACAAAGCACCTTTGAGAGCAAAATATTGTATTACATTGAAGTTTTGATGCAAAGGACAAAATGTTTGTTTCTATCAGTATTGGACTTTTACTGTAACTTAAATAATCTAATTTGCGTCTGTAAGGCTGACTGAAAGAAAAACTTAATAAGCGTCCCCCTCAATTAAGCAACCATAAGATATACAACATCTAATGTTGAAGCCCTGATTGACAAAATGTAAAAAGGCCTCCAAAGCAATAAGTGGTATGCCCTTGGTTTATTTGATCTGGAGGATGCATACAACCGAGTACGCAGACAAAATGATCGGCTATGGGCTATCTGATGTATTGGTGAGATGGATTCTATCAATGTTGGACTCCAGGCGTGCGTTTCTCGAAGCTCCCGAAGACTTTTCGGGCCCGAAAGCTATTTTCTAATGTAGTTTCTAACGAAAGGCGTTGAAGTTTTTAGCCCACAAATCAGCTAAAGTTAAGTAGTAAACGCAACATGTTATTGCTTAGCTTTCAAAATCAACAAAAACCGAATCTTTCGTTACTTTCGAGAAACGGGCGCCAGGCGATTTCGTTTGAAATTTGGATCATGGACATCAGACTTTTTTGAAGTAAGTTCTGTTCTGCCCCAAGGTTCACCCTTGAGTTGCATTTTGTTCAATATCTATACGGCAGACATAATTGACTGGACGGAAGTTGAGGGGCTGAACGGATCCCGGCTTTTCATACGTGGATGTTATCATTAGTTGTGAGGGTGACTCGCCAGTCAGAGCAGTAGAGCAACTTCAGGCAGCAAGCAATAAGCTTGAGCAGTGAACAGAAGCGAACCAAATGAGAATCCAGCCAGACAAAGTCTTCTGGATGCTTGTAACCTTGTGTCGAGTTGAGCGTCATTTACTTACACTTACCTACGCAGGAGAAACTGTCAGGCAGGAAACGGAGGTGACTTACCTTGGTGAAGTTATAGATTGCAGGCTGACCATGGTCAAACATATCAGTGATAACATCAACGAGGCAAAGAAAGCTCTTGGTCTAATACGTTATGCTGCTGGGCAGAGCATCAAGCTAAGCAGTCTTGTTAGCCTTGTAACAGCCACTGTGCTAAGCAGATTGAAGTACGGCCTGCATATCTGCTGTCCAGTATCTGATACCCAACTTGAGAGAATGGACAAGATCTTCAATCAGGCCTTGAGAATAGTAAGTGGCACAACATCTAAGACATCAGGGGAAGCCATTCAGTATTATCTCGGCTTCCATAGTATGAAGGAAGTGTATATGATGAGGCAGCCAAAGAGTTTGTGCGGGTCCTAACAACTGAAAGTCACCCTCTTAATTCATCCTTGAGGGACAGCACAGATGCATCGGTAAGGTTGAAAATTGTTAGACCTTGGAGTCTGTCAGCAAGGAGTAAAGTTGATGTCATCACACCCTTGGATAACATCATGCAGGACTTGTGGGTGCCCTATAATACTAAGAGACTTGAAATCGACATCAATGGAAGTAGGGAGTGGCGTGAAGTGAATGAAGGCTTACATCGAATCAACAGGTGCTAACATCATCATAGCAACAGACGGTTCGATCCGAGATAATTTAACTGCATGGGGTGGAGCAGTTTGGAAAGACAGACAACGTGTGTACAGTTGGTGAGCTGGCATACACGGGCGCACTAGTTCCTTCCGTGCATAGTCAGAGGCATTTGAAGATGCACTTATCTGGATGGCTGCTAAAACTAGCCAAAATGATCACGTCGCAGTGCTTACGGACTCTCAGAGCCTAGGTGACACGACTACAACTAGAAAGCGTCAAGGATTCTTGGGTTGCCCAATCAATAAGATTAAAGGTGCGATCAATATTGCGGACATCTCTGGTCATGCTGGCATAAGCTATAACGACGTAGCTGATCACCTGGCTGGAGATGCGGTGCCGATTGAAGTAATCAAGTTCTACCCACAAGACATCGTTAACAGGCTTAAAGAGAGCAGCAAATGTAACACTCAACCCAACAAGACATGGTGGTCACTGCAAAGGCTCCATGTTTGGTGCCGGCGCTATTCAGTCGATGCGCAGTTTTGGTACTAAGCTAGTAACACAGGAGATTATGGGAGTTGTCACAAGTAACATATTGAGTGAGATCGTTAGGAGGGGATGGTCTGGGTGCTACATCCCATGATTTGCAACAACAACAACAACAACAACAACAACAACAACAAACTTATACGGTTTTCTTAACCAACGCAGCTGTCACGCGCGTCCTTTATTTTCGTCTGCCAATTTTTCAATAATTTCATGTCTTAAAAGAACAAAATATTTAAAGGTTCAGTGGTTTTAATGTTCGAAGTGTCGGCTTTTGTAGAATTTAGTCTGCAGAAAGTGTGGAAAACACGTCTACAGCAAAGTGTCCACACACCTGCAAGCACATGCGCAGTAGGCACAAAACGGAATGCGTATGTAAAGAATCAATTACGTACATTAATTAAAACTAATCATTAAAGTTTCTCATACTACCCAATATCGAAAGTTTCTTTTCGAGAAGCGATATTTCAACGGAGCAAACTTAGTATATTTTTAAAAGCATTTTTGCGCTAAACCAATGTACCACGCTCAAATTTGTTGGTTGTTAGGCTATGAACACAGAGAGGACCGGCGGAGTCCCAGCTTTGTCTGTGCAGAAAGCAAATACGTGAAACTGAAAACGGAAAGCCATTTACTCGAGTAAACAAATCTTTAGTTTTTTTAATCAAAAGGACTTGAAATAACTTGAAGTAACAGGAGAGCGGCTTGACGTTAAAACTTTATTTACTTGGACCACCAGAACTGCAAAAAACGTGTATTGTGAGAAAACAGATCCGAAGTTAAGAGTAAATGGTTCCTATGTTGATGACAGATGAGCAAATACAAGCGATCCCGAATCAGACAACTTGAATGATTATGCAATTTCCATCGATACCATCTCTATATGAGACAACAATATTTGGTCTTTCTTATCTAACGAAGATCATTTAAATTTCTGCCAGTTTATAGACCAAAGTTTTAACTAGTTGAATTCCCATTAAACAAATTGAACTACAAGCAGTTTAGTTCCATTTGAGGCCGTCAAGGTACTCTATCCAGCCCTAGAATTTCAAGAATTTTTGTCTTTCGCCAATCCTTGCAAAAAAGAATTCCCGAAATTCAAACTGTTTCCTTTTATGACACGTACAGCAACAAAATGTTACCGAGAAAAATATGATATTACCGGATTACAAAAGCTACTTTTCCCTTATTCATCCGTTATTTCAAGCAGATTACCATATTTGCTTAAGTTTGAAAGGTTTCTTTAAATATTTGTTTTGGTTCGATTCAACGTTGTTTTAAGGTTCAAAATTTGTAACTCAATTCCATACGTGCTGTGTCATTCAGCTGGTTGCAATACGGATAAATCTCTAGATTCCCATAGATTAACATCACGGCATCATAGATCAATTATCACGCGATTAAAGGCCTTTTTGAAGCGATTTCATTGGTTGAAATGAAGTATTTCAAATTGGATTGCGTGACGATATTCATCGGTGAATTTAGCTGGCTAATCTGTCAACTGCAAGCCAGTCAGCTACGATCTATAAAGGTCATGTAACTTTTATATGCAAAATATCACGATATTCTGACATACGCTTGAGAAGTGAAGTTTTATTCTAATACCATAAATGAAAGCAGATTAATAGGTTGTTTAACTATTAAAAATGTAACTTAAAGTGAAGTACACGACAGTCTTTCTCGTTTGTTTGTACAAAAGACATATTTTTGCATCCCAGTTGTTCTTTTGTAAACAGCTATAACTGCACTAATATCATAGTCGATGAATAAAGGCTAGCGCAAAAACAGGCAACATTCAGCGAAATGTAAAATCACTCGATCGTTCATCGATCAATGATCGATAAAATTCGACGCAACTTTTTCAAGGTCTACATTTAAATCAGTGTGAACAATTTACAGAAAAATTGCCGATTTTATATTTACGCTACATCGAAATGTGATCGATTCGTGCTTGGAATTGTGTAAAAACGCAATTCCAGAAGAAATCGAAAGAAACAGTGTTGACATCAAGCAAGTCAGGTACAAATCTTTCACTTTGAAGCATTGCACGATCTATAAGCTGCGCTAACCAGTTGAAGACTGACCGATCAGATTTTATATTCAGCGCTTCAATGAATACGAGCTGTGGAACACAGTTGAATTTATTCAGCGCTCATTTGGTAAAATACGACTATCCAATGACATTGTGATTTTCTAGCCATTAGACACAAAATAATTAAAACTTCTACAATTGTCATACCTTCGTACACGTTCGACTTCGTCTTGGTCAATTCCTTCCCAATAAGATGCATTTCTAACCATTTCTGAATCATCTGCAGGGCTACCTTCTCTGGCATGATTAAAGTCCTCGGTTGCTTTGTTCTCCTCCACCGCTACCCCAACATCGGCGTTTTCGGGATCCATGTCTCTTTTTGCAGTTTACAAGGTGCACGTTCACTTCACTGCTGCTCGAGTTGAAATGCCTGGAACGTCAACGCTACTGCGGTAAAGTTACTAAATAAACACACCCAGAAAAATTCTAGCAAAGCCCTCCGGAGCAAAAAGGAGCTCTGTGATATGCATACGAAAACATGCCCTTTGTTCAATTACCACACTTGTGTGATCTAGCCAATGAGAGCGTTCGATTTCGTAACAGCTGACTGCCTTTTGGCTGGCTTTATTTATTTGGCTAAAGTGCAGTGCACAGTGCAGTTCGCTTGAGGAGTCTAGCCTTAGACCATAGAATATAAAATATCTGTAAGAGCAGTAGGGCGACGATTTCCCAAATTTAAATTTATTTATCATTTAATGCCTCAGGATTAATCAGACAAGAGAGTTATTTACAACAATCTAAGGAATCTTGTTTCTTTGTGTAAAAATCGTCTTCCGGAACTCTTTGGAACCCAAACAAGGCACTGAAAATTGGCGAAAGAATAAACACACAAAATGGATAATACAATCGATCGCGGACGCAAAAATTACGAGCATCTAAATGTATCTCAGAGGTACAACCCCCATAAAAAAAATGCCGTAAATATTCAATATATTTCTCAATTGAACTGGTCCGGAAAAATAAACTTCACTTATCAAATTTCTTCTTCATAGACAACGCGTCTGGTAAGCTGGGTCACGCGTGTTTAAAATACCAGTTATGCTAATCATGTCAATACATTTCATCTTTTTATACCATGTTTTATTTTCATTTGATGGATAACCTGTTTTATTATTTCAAGAGTGAGTTGTATTTTTGCCTTATCTGGGCATTGTTTAATTCTATGAGCAACCAATCGGAGAAATTCTGCCACAAGGCTGAAAGCAGATGTGTATTAAAAATAGACAAATCTTGACTTGTTTTCAAACGAAATAACTCTTTATAAGGTATTGCGCACATGGTGTTTCGATGACGACAAAAATAAAGGGAAATGCAGAATAATTGAGCGCCCGTAAGAACAGCAGGGATGCGTCTAAAATTATATACAAAGTACTACAAAACAGTCATGTTAGTTCTTTCAAAGAGCAATGGAGAAAACGCAGTATAGTTTCTTTCAAAAGTAGGTCATTACCTAAAGAGATGTGTTCCAATTTATTTCTCAAAATGTATATTGTAACGGACTTGCTTTTTCAAAATTTAGCGAAAATGTAACAGAATTAAGTGAATCTATAATAATCACATGTGGTAATTTGTAATCTCTTAAATTTACTGACAAAGGCGATAAATAGACATGTAATCCGACGGGTTGCATCTCTCTAAAAATAGTCAAAATATCTAAGGCATGAAAGAATACGGAATTTCAAGCTTCGTCTTTGAAATTCCGGCGACTTTTCTAGAATCTATCGGAAAAACCAACATAAAACCCGATTACGGGAGAACAGGAAAGAAAAAAAGCTATATCGGTGACGGTCCAAAGATCAGCGCCAAGAAACCCATTAATTAATAATTACCCTTCACTCAAAGCTTGAGAGAAATTGGAGTTACATCAGTCCGCTTGCTTAAAATGGAATTAAGGATATGACCACTGTTGAAGTTGAGATCCAGGCATTTTAATGTACAGTGGAACCTCGATATAACGATACTCGATATAACGATACTCGATATAACGATGTTCCCGGTATAACGATCAACATTTGACAGCCCGGCAAATGTTACAGTTAATGTATGGAGAAAACTCCCGATATAACGATATTCGATATAACGATATTCTCGATATAACGATCGGCAATCTGGCAGCCCAAAGGTAAAATTTACCGTGATATAACGATAAAATCAATCATCCCGCGATGAAAAAGGAGGCTAAACACTTGAAAATATGTGACAATACTTTTCAAATCATTGCATAAGGACTGTAACGTGTCTGTAAACAACTTGTTACGATAAGGATTGCACAGTAATCGCAGTACATCGCCTGTAGTTTGCTATAAAGCCGCTTTATCCTCTTTGTCTTTAGTCAAATTCTATTAGCTTTTTAACTTTTGACGGCTTCTTGTGCTGAAAAATATAGGTTGCTGGAATTTCCAAATCAATGCCTTGATTCCTTCGCTTTCCAGTCACTCTGACAGAGATCTGCCTGCCATGCTTCAAGATGCTTCAAATGAAGCACGCGTGACAACGTCAAAGGCGCATGGCTCACAGTCTCTGGAGTTTCTTCTTCGTCCTACACTCGAACGTTATACGGGCAATGATCAAGTCGTTATTTCAATGTTAAAGTTTTATAGTTTTACACTAAGTGTATACACACAATACTGAAGTTTATCCTTGTTAAGATGGAAAGATGGAAAACAAGTGTTGTACCTTACAAAGCGTTTAGTAACAACGTACAATAATAAATTACACAAAGAAATCAATATAAAATCAATTATTAACAATACCCCGATATAACGATATTTTTGGCTCTTTTCCCTTAAAATCGTTATATCGGGAATTCGTTATTACGATCTCCCGATATAACGATCTCATTCGTCGGTCCCTTGGCACATCGTTTTATCGAGGTTCCACTGTATAGCTATTTTCTTCAAATCTAGACTGCTGGCTAGTAATCCCATTCTGGATAGTCGAGCGGGTCACAGGCAGCCCAACCGTGGTGTGTGACCCACATCAAATTACAGAAAACATGTACATACCAGGGTTTTCATTAAGAATTGTAGTAGCAGGATTACAGTGTAAAGTAACAGGAGAATATTATGAAAGAGCGAAGATAGCTACATATTGTCATCAAAATTTAGCTGGAGAATTTTGCCTAGTAGGCGGAGAATTCTCCGATCTCTGATGCCTAATGAACACCCTGACATACACTGTAAATAATGGTTCTAAAACGTTAATAACAGTGATGATCGCAAGGCAAACATGTTAAGGAACTAAACTGGTGGTTTGGAGTGGGTCAAAGACGAGGACCGTGAACAATATATTCTTGTCAAGATGGACGTTAATGAGAGGGTAACACAAGCCAATAAAGCAACTTTCCATCATTCAACTGACATTTGAAATATATTTATTACCCTAAGTTAAAACCCTGTCCTCCAAGACCATCAGTGTATATGTTGTAGTCCAATTTTTTCCTTGGTTCAATTTTGATTTTCCATTGTTCTTTTCTATGCTAATATATGATAATAAATATAAAACAAAGGAAAATCAAAATTGAACCAAGGATAAAATTGAACTACAACACATACTTCTTCACAACAAGCAAACAGAGAAATAAAATGTTACCAACTCGTACTGTTCTTCTCTACAATGGGGTCTGCGAAACGATGTCAATGTTTACAGGTACATGTAAACTACAGTTGTACATGTACATGTAGGATCAAGACTTAATGTTATTTTAAATTCATGAATAATGTCTGAGAAGCAAGCACTGAGGAAAAAAGGAATGTAACTTTAAATGTCTTTATGTGTCTGATAAACTGACTGTCATGCGCAGTCCTAACATTTCCCCGGGCACAACAGACTTTTCTGACGCACCTGTCACTCATATTGCATGTCTCGTTCAATTAATGTTTCCTGCCCCTCAACTGCAGAAAAATATTTAGCTTAAAATAAAATTAAACAATTACTGGCATAAATAAAGCATTCTGCTCTTATCCTTCACGTAATTTAACAAATAAACAAACATAAAAAAATAATAATACAATGCACCATCAAATTGTCATTCATGTAATAACCCTATACCAGTACAAGATTAATAATTTCCATCTTACAATATTTAATATTTTAAGATGGAAATTATGACCCACATGTGCAAATTTTAAAATCTACATTGTAAAAAGTACAATGTTCAATGGCTTACGAACTCTAGCCGGGTTCCACTTTTGATGTACTGTAATTATCCCTTGGTTCAAGTCACTGGAATTAGTTGCATGGTCCTGTGTAATTACTCCTTTTATTTGCTGAATTGTGTTGACTTTACCGCAAGTTGAATTTAACTCAACTGTATGTTATAATGAATTATTCAGGTCTGAGTCTTGTAAAAGTGATGCATCCCTTAGCTGATTGACTAAACTCTCCTCATCTTTGCTACTTAATGCTGAACCAACTTGTAAGGCTGGTGTTATAAGAGGTTCTATATGGTCTCCATTTACCTAAGAACAAGAAAACAAAAAATGAATTCTAAAGAATGATGATCAATAATGATAAAATGAACTTGTCAAATGTGCACATCTACAGTGTACAGTGTATACCAACTGACTCTCTTACATGTATATTAAAGCGACCACCCTCAAACTTGGGAACTTTGCAAACATGATTGTAAGTACCAGAGCTAGTCGCTTACCAGAGCTTTCTATAACATCATATTTCTAGTTTTAACTGATAATTTTAGTAAATACTGCAGGGTTTTGTGAGGGTGATTGCTGAAAGGAGGTGGTTGCTTTTTCGAGTGGTACATGTATTACAAGAAGAGCTTCATCTTTACAGTGTTTGACTGAGAAATCAGTTTCAAATGGGATTTGTAAAGATGGTCGCAGAGGGGAGATGGTCATACATGGGAGTAGTCACTCAGAGAGAGAGAGAGTCAACTGTACATAACACAAGTACAAACACCAATCACTTATTTATAATTCTTTATTTGCCTTACCATGGAATTAAAAAGAGATCTCCTAGCAGGCGAAACATGTATCACACCATTAGCTGGACTATTGTGGGGAACAGAATAAATTGGTTGTGGAGAAGTTCCAATGGGTGTTGAAAGTCCAAAAGGATTGGCACAGGGTGAAGCAGGACTAGATACTTGATGTGCATTCATGTCCTTTCCTAATGTTGACAACTGCTGTGTTAGTCCTAAAAGTCCTCCTTCATCCACACATAGAATAACCCATATTACATCTAAAAGAAAAATAAATGAAACACCAAAGATCAATGGTGATCAACAATGTACATGTACACATAGCCTGCAAGCAGACTTGTGTACA